>JAQZBX010073276.1:0-14936 GCA_029593785.1 Cabassous unicinctus | reverse complement strand
GAGTCTGGATCTTTGTGAACAGATTATGACAGGATATTTGGCACTGCAATGTTGACACAAGTCCTCTGCCCAGCCACTGGTGATACATTTTGACAATAATTTTTTTCTTCATATTAAGGGAAAGGGTGAAGAAATATTTCAACCCAAGGGATTTTATAAATAAAATACTTCTCTTTGTTACCTTGTGAGTCATGTCAAGTGCTAAAGCTGATTTTGTTGTCTCAGAGGTGACAAAGACCTACATCCAAGAATAGCTGAAATACGAAATGATTACAGTAGATGGCTTGGTCCTGATTAAAATTAAAATGTATATCTCTTGAGCGAAAGCTGATCTTTCTGGAGAAAGTATTTATTCAGAAGGGATCACTCTTAAACCATACCTGTATATGCCTTTGTGAGAAACTCGTATTATGACTTCTTGTTCTTGAGCATTTGCATCCTGTTAATAGAAAGTGTTCTAATTTATAGTTACCTTCTCAATGAGTTCAATTCCCAAAGGAAGACCCTGAGGTATTATTCAGTCTACAAAGACTACCACAAAATGGCAGATAAATATGATAATGCAAATATGAAGATGTTTAAGATTCAAAGTGTAAATTTTGGAGAGGAAAATAACGCTTCCTCTTAAAATTGTTAGTTAATTTTGCAATTTAAGCAATGCCTCCATTAAAGGGAATAATTTTTCTTGTTATTTTAGAAAATAAAAAAGTACTTCTTACCTTGAAGTTCTTTAAGATGTCTCCCCAATGTGAAAACAAAGACCAAGAAAATATTATTTGGAATAAAAAGAATGTGGTAAAGTGACCTGCTTTCCTATAATTAACATAGAGAATAATTTATTATGGAAAGTGGAGTAGATAATATAAGTTACCAGTACCTGTCTATTAAAAGGAAAGCATTGTGGTTGTCCATAGGGTAGGAGGGCTGAAAAAATGAGTGGAAGAGGAGCAATCTTTAAGTTGAGCAGAAGATAAGACTCAACTCACTCTACTATTCATTATACTTTTTTCTTTCTATTTTTTTTTAAGGAGGTACTGGGGATTGAACCCAGGACCTTGTACATGTGAAGCAAGCATTGGACCACTGAGCTACATCCATTCCCTCATTCCACTTTTTGCACACTTAGCTCAAGCTGTCTGCATGTTGATCAGCCAAATCACAGAGCAGGCGCTTCTGGTCTATTAATCACCCCAGTTTTTATTATTACTTTGTGCTTGTAAGATTAGTTTTAAAATTTAGAACAGGTAAAAAGAATTTATTGACGTGCATTTGCACTTTGTCATTTTTTTCCTCAACTATTATTCAAAGAATGGCTGATCTATCAGTTGAATTTTGTATAAATCTGCTAGGACTAAAATCATCATTAAACCACATGTGGCACGCTTACTATATTTTATTTCTTCCTTAAAATAGAAAAATGCTAATACGTAGATCTATTCTTAAATCACTTAGAAGTATTCCTCCTCAAAAGTGAGGAATTGAAGTAAACCAGGCTGCACATGAATGCATCTGTCTGGTTTATTTGGAGACACATTGTCAGGAAAACAATGAGGTATTCCTGACATCTGGGAATCTCAAGTTCATTTTAGTTTCATTAATGATGCACATTTAGATATTGGGCAAAAAAGCCCCTGAATAACTCAATTATGCCATATATTAATGCTGATAACAAAGCTCTTTCCAGGAAGAGAAGAGAATATGCTACTAAGTATGTTAATCCCAGCAATAACTTGAGTCTGAATAGCTTCCAATCAAATAGGTTAATGCACTTCCAGATAGCATTTCCTTAATTTCCAATCAATAAATCATTAACAACGCAGAGAGAATGTTATTAAATAATTGAAATTTTACATTTCCAATACAGTTTTATTTGTCCTTATGATAATCTTTATAATTGTCCAGAAATAGAAGATAAACTCTATCCTGAATATATCAATAAATGTAAAAACTTATGACTCAAACAGGGAATATTTTCCATTAAAATGCTCTATTGCTTCCAGGGACATGGAGCCATCATATTGTCCTATCACCAAAGTTTTATTTTATAAGGGACTGCAGCATTAGCTCACTTAATATAATCAGCTTATCTTGTATTTGCTTAAATATAAGGACAACTGATCCTCAGTCACAAATTATGGTTAAAGTTAGGAACCTCAAAATAATTTTATCAGCATTTTCCAAGGGAAGGACAATGTTCAGAAATTAATATATTTTAAATAGTTGCATACATATTAGGGAGGTTAATTTTTATTTATGACTGCTCTTATCATGTTTTGTCTAGGCTTCTATTTATTCAGTCAACATACATTTATTGGTGATGAACAAAATGAAGAGCAAAACCACTTTCCTGACTTCATGAAGTTTAGACTCTAGTCTTAATATTCCAGGGACCCTTCTTGAAACAAATCTAACTGCAAGTGTTTTCAAGAATTTATTATTTTTATTTTATAGGAATTGGGTCAGGTCTTAAGAGCTTCCCCTTATACATACTCTTATATATGTAATATAGTATTTGTTTATAACTATTTGTGAAAACCATTTATCTGTACAGTTTGACCACCCATCGGTTCTGAAACCTGATATTATATCAAGCACATATGTCACCCTTGCCTTGATCTGTCAATATGATTCAACTTTCTATGTTTTTCAATTCAGACACATTATTTTTTTTTTCTTTTTTTGATGATTAGTGGAATTTCCTTAAATAATTCCCATTACTTTGCTTTAGAGTCAGTTTGGAAGATATAGACAATGATGATTGTCTGTCATACACTTGGTTCACTCTGTCTATGTCCACTTTCACACATGTGAGATTATGTTTTATCTGTGACCGACTGAACCCCAAAGCCTGATGTACCATGGTGTGCATGGCTTCAGGGGCACATGAGCTAAAATGCAATGATACCACGGGGACTTCGGAGGTGACTTTTCATTATATGCTCCTAGACTATTTTTCAGAACTAGGGATTGTTCTTTTTTGGCAAACCTGTTTTAGAAAGCCTGTGCTCCCATGAATCTGCTCAGAAAACCGGGAGGGCTCACTAAGCTTTTCTTTCTGGGGATTACCACTGTTGCCACCCTTTTCATCATCTGAAGATGTGATCCACTTCCCATTGCTGGCATTATAGCCTCTGCTCTGACGCCTTCCTCTCCAAGCTTATGCCTCTTACTGCTGATGTCTTACTGTTCACCAATATTACCTTTTTGTTTCCTTCTATCTTAGCTCTTCATTTCCTTGCACACTGCTTTTCTCAACGCTCTTTTCTCATGGTTATAATGGGACTGAGTCTGTGATCTTGACCAATGATAGTGCTGCTTACCTCCTTTCTGTTGAAAGAGTCATTGCATTCCCTACACTTTGCTCATGTTATCTCATAAGTGTTTTAATACTGAAAGCAATAACATGGTCTCAATATACTACATTTCAAAAGGTAATTTCAATGATTTCGACATGATTCTGTTCAGTATAAGCAAATGATCGAGATATCAGGGAAGTATATTTTATGGATAAGCCAACTGCAACATAGAAGGGCAGCATACGAGAGTAAAGCTTGCGTTTTTTCCACTGCACCCTGTGGTCACCAAGCATCATCATTCCTCCACTAGTATTTTTGCCACATTTGCCATGCCACCCACAGCAGCTGAAATTCCTTGCATCCATCAAGTCTGGCTTAAAATGCTTTCTCTTGATCTATTCATGCTTCCATGCCTATGCTCAGAAAACTGAAATCTATTCAAGCAGAAGGGATCATTCACTCCTTGGGGAATTTTGTTCCAATCCCTAATAAAGTCAGTTTTATGCTGTGTTCTGTTTTGTTGTATATGTCTCTGAATCTACTTTATCAGGAATTACATGAGAGTGAGCAACCTGGCTTTTTCATACTTGTATCCCCGGTGTTTAACACAGAGCCAGGAACTCAATAACTATTCATTGACTTGAACTCAATTTTTTAATTGCCCCCAGATTCACTGTTGTCTCTGATAGCTGAGGATGCTTAAGCAACCAAGAGTTGGGTATTAATGTATTTTTATGAGCTATAGTACTGTTCATTTTCCCCAAAGCACTATATTTCTGTTAATTGTGTGAAGTGGTTGGATTTGAGTGTAAATATGGAATATTCACAAGGAGGAATTAAACTCATCAATCACATAAAACAAATAAGACTCTTCTTAAGACATAATCACCATAGGCTCACCGTAAGGTATTAAGATAGCTTAATTTCAATTAAGTAAAATATTTTAAATCAAATCCACCAAGTATCACATATTCCTTACCATAAAAATACACAAAATCTCATTATGTTAATGACATTATTATGAGTCCCAAGTCTCATTATCGAATATTGCCAAATTTACTTGCAGCTCAATGTTCAAATGTAGTAAGATTAATGCTATCCAGTGAATCCTTATAACTTGTGGCAAATCATTATTAGTACCTCCAGTTGCTATTGTAATATTATTAATCATAATGAATTCCTTTGAAATTCAATGGAGCGGTAATATTTTATTCCATATGCTTTTCCACTATAAATTAGCTGTAGTGACTTAACTGTCTAAGAACTATTATTAAGTCACCATGTAACACCGATTATAGAATTATAATCAGACCAAAGAATGGGTTCCGAATGAAATTACTTGACCAGTTCTACTGGAAATGGGAATCAGATAAGTGAAAAAAGATGTGACACATTAAAATTAAGTATTTCTAAATAGTGTAAGATTATTAAATTTGCAAGTAGGTCCAACAGACGTCAATGGGAAAAGATGAAAATGCAAAGGCATTTGTCTTCACCTGACAAAACCTGAGTGAGTTGAGTTATGCTGGTTACACATACCTCCAATCTAATTAAATAGTGAAAAGTGTTTATGAGGACAATAAGACCATGGCCCCAAGGTATATTTGTCATCACCTCTATTTGTAAAATTTCCTTCTAATAGTAACAGCAATTAATGAGGACAGGAAGAAACAAAAGGCAGTCCTGTCACTCCTGTCATTGAATGGATTTTCTGCTTTGTGGTGTGGATTGCTTGCTGTTGCCATGCAACTTACAGCTCATGCAGTATTTGCTAATCTCTCTCTTAAGTAAAAGCTTCCTTCCTCTCCATCCTATTGTGAAAAAAATAAATAAATTGAGGATCTGTGAAAAGAGAAAGCTATAAAAGCTCATCTTATAGCATGAAAAAAAAAAAGCTTCCGGGCATAAGGGAGGAAGATGGAGGATTCTGAGCAGCTGCTAATTTCTTTTTGGTTTGAGAATTCACCTTGGGAGTCCTTTCTTTTGTTTGGTCTCTGCTAAGAATCTACTGTAAATGTACCAATCCCCTCAGTCCTAAGAATAAAAAACACATTTTCAAAGTCAAGTGCAGTATACTGAAGCTAGTGAGTATTGCACTAATAAATAGCTGTCCTCTAAGGTAGGTTATCAAAATTAGAATGCTGTTTGTATGTATGTATCTACTTGCATGCATGGTTGTGTACAAATGTCTATCCATCTGTCCAACTGTCTGTGTAAAGGAGTTTCATTTCTCAGTTTTGTCTAGAAATTGATTCCTTGAACATGGAAAAATGTATTAGATAAAAAGGGTTAGAAATGGATTGTTGACACTAAGGAAGGCTTGAATATTTTTGATATGATACTGACAATTTAGAGCTTCAGGAAATAAGTCATTATTCCCACATTACTTTATTTGGTTTGTAAGAAACGTTCCTAAGAAGACTCTGGCTTCAAATCCAGGCATGCTCAATTTACTGGCTTTGTTATTCCAGGCAAGTTCCTTATCCTTTCTAGTTCTTAACATCCTCATGTCTAAAATGGCTAGACTATTCATACCAAGGTGCAATTGTTATTAGTTCCAGGGCTATTGTGAGACTTAGATGAGAGAAGTTACACATGTTCAGTGCAGCCTGGGGATCCTGAGTGCATTCAATATATATTAGTCCTTCTGTTGCTACTTATCATTACCCATTTATCACTCTTCTCCCTGTGGATTAATTTTTAGTTGACATGGGCACTTTGATTTTACGAGTCTCTTTGTTTTCTATCTTAAACCTCAGTACTTCCTTGAAATTCTCAGATCAGGACCTTAAAGTTCAAAATCCTAACCCCTCCATCCAAAAATGATGATTCCATCACATTTGTGAATGAAGTTTTATTTATTATTCTAACCATTATGTACTCCTTAATATGCTAGTTAATATTTTTTCTCTTTTCAGGCATCCCTGGCCATATTGTCATCTTTTCAAAGAAAGGAACTTGGCCATTCATTCTCTTTGCCTTCTATGTATGACAGGTGTACCTCATTTGGCAGGGAAGACATTTTGAATGCATAAATAAATTCATATATACTGAATGATGCTTCAAACGCAATTTAAAGAATTCCATTAAAACTTACAAGAAAAATAACTTCTCCTTTTGGTACTGAGTAATTTTGAAGATTATAGACCAAATGTTTGTGCTAAGAAGAAGCGCTTAATGTTTATTCCATACCTTATATGTTGCTGAAACTGGCCAGTAATTATGCATACCCTGTTTTGTTTATTCCTCCAAACTGCCCATAATTGCAGCTGTGATTATCTGAATTTTAGAGATGGGAAAACTGAGATTCAGAAATAATAACTTGCTCAGTTTGTTCAATTAGGTAGTGAGAGCATTCCCTAGTGTACATGGCCCATGTCTCTGTTTTTGCCAATATACTGTTAACGTTTCTTCAAACACCAAAAATCTTACCTTTAAATTTATATCTCATATGCAGTCTTATTTCCAAACAAGTAAAAGACCACTGGATATCTTCTTTCCAAGAAAGCAAGAATTGTTTTTAAAATTTTTATGATATGCTTGTTAGTTTGAATTTGTCTTTATAGTTATATAGATAATTTGGGTCAAAAGAAAGTCTGTTGATTTATGAACATATATTACCATTGCATATAGAATAATTAGGAATATGGTTCCCTTGGAATATTTTCTCCCTAGAAGGCTTTCTATTATCCCTTTTAAAAAAATCTATCGATTAGAGAAGTTATGAGCTTACAAAACAGTCATGAATGAAGTACTGAATTCTCATACATCACCCCACCACCAACAACTTGTTGTGGAATATTTTTCACAAATTACAAAAGAATATCATCAAACTCTTACTGCTAACTACAGTCCATAGCTTACATTTAGCGTATTTTTCCATCAACCACCCTATTATTAACAGCA
Organism: Cabassous unicinctus; assembly: GCA_029593785.1. Lineage (NCBI taxonomy): Eukaryota > Metazoa > Chordata > Mammalia > Cingulata > Chlamyphoridae > Cabassous > Cabassous unicinctus. The sequence goes on along the minus strand of JAQZBX010073276.1, from coordinate 7,734 downwards.
TGTATTAGATTGTACATTTGTTGTAATTCATGTAAGAATGTTCTCATATTTCTACTATTAATCACAATCCATCATCCACCACACAGTTCACTGTGTTATACAGTCCCATGCCTTGTGCAATCCATCCAACGTGTATACTCAGTGGCTCTCAATTTCATCACAGAGTTGTGCTGTCATCGCCAGAGTCAATTTTAGAACATTTTCATTACTCTGATAGCAAAAATCCCACACACCCTTATACCCCCTATTCTTGACCCTTAACATTGATATAGTATCATTTTTGCCATTGATGCAAGAATATTACAATATTACTGTTAAATATAGTATGTAAGTTTCATTGATTATATTTTCTCAGGTATTGCCATATTCTTAACACCTTGTAATAGTGACGTATATTTGTTCAGGTTCATAGAAGAAAATCCTTTCATTTTTACTATTAACCACAATCCTCAACCACCACCAAGTTCACTCTGTTATACAGTCCCTAGATTATTCCCTAGCTTTCTTTCAATTGACATCAGCATCCTTAATCTACTCCTTTCAGCCACAATCACATTTTTAAATCAGCAGTGTTAGTTATACTGCCTGTAATGTGTTACCATCAATTCTATCCATTTCCACAAATTTATAGTTGACCTTATTAAAAATTCTACATACATTAAGCATCAACTCCCCCTTCCCAACTCCCATCCCATCCTAGTAACCTATACTCCAGAGTTTAACTCCATGAGTTTACTCATTGTATTTAGCTCATATCAGTGAGCACATACACTATTTGTCCTTTTGTGTCTGGCTTATTTCATGCAACATAATGACCTCAAGTTTCATCCATGTTTTTTTTTTTTTAAGATTTATTTATTCATTCCCCCTTCCTCCCATTGTCTGATCTCTGTGTCCATTTGCTGTGTGTTCTTCTGTGTCTGCTTGTCTTCTCTTTAGGCAGCACCGGGAACTGACCCTGGGACCCTCTGGAGTGGGAGAGAAGCACTCAATTTCTTGTGCCACCTCAGCTCCCTGGTCTGCTGCATCTTTTATTGTCTCTCCTCTATGTCTCTTTTTATTGCGTCATCTTGCTACACCAGCTCTCCATACAGGCCAGCACATCTGCACAAGCCAGCACACCTGTGCAAGCCAGCACTCCTGTGCAGGCCAGCACTCCTGCATGGGCCAGCACTCCACGTGGGCCAGCTTACTTTAACCAGGAGGCCCCAGGAAACAAACCCTGGACCTCCTATATGGTAGACGGGAGTCCAATCGCTTGAGCCACATCCGCTTCCATTCATCCATGTTGTCATATGCATCTCAAATTCATTTCTTCTTACAGCTGAATAGTATTCCATCGTATCTATAAACCACAGTTTGTTTATCCATTCATTGGTTGATGGACACTTGGGTTGTTTCCATCTTTTGGCAATTGTGAATAACGCCGCTATGAACATTGATGTGCAAATGTCAGTTTGCATCCCTGCTTTCAGTTCTTCTGGATATATTCCTAGTAGTGTGATTGCCGGATCAATATGGCAGTTCTATATTTAGCTTCCTGAGGAACGGCCAAACTGTCTTCCACAGAGGGTGCACCATTCTACATCTCCACCAACACTGAAGGAGTGTTCCTATTTCTCCACATCCTCTCCAGCACTTGTAGTTTTCTGATTTTTTAAAAATAATGGCCATTCTATAAAGTGTGAAATGATATCTCATTGTAGTTTTGATTTGCATCAAAACTTATAACCTAATAGCTATTGATGTTTAACATATTTTCATATGCTTTTTGGCAACTTATATTTCCTCTTTGGAAAAAAAATGTCTAAGTCTTTTGCCCATTTTTTAATTGGGTTTCTTGTCATTTTATCATTGAGTTTTATGATTTCTTTATATAACATGGAAATCAAACCCTTATCTGATCAGTGATTTCCAAATATTTTTTCCCAATGAGTAGGCTACCTTTTCACCTTCTTGAAAAAGTCTTTTGAATAGCAAAAATGTTTAAATTTGAGGAGGTCCCATTTATCCATTTTTTTTCATTGCTTGTAATTTGGGTGTAAGGTTTAAGAAGCACCCACCACCTACCACCAGATCTTGAAAATGTTTCCCTATTTTCTTTTAGGAGTTTTATTGTAATAGCGTTTATATTGATTTCTTTGATATATTTTGAGTTAATTTTTGTATAAGTTGTGAGATAGGAGTTCTTTATATTTTTTTGGATATTGATACCCAGTTGTCCCAGCACCATTTATTAAATAGAATGTTCTGACCCTGCTGGATGGGCTTGATAGCCTTAGTCAAAAATCACTTGACCATAGGTTTGAGGGTCTATTCCTGAATACTCAGTTTGGTTCTCTTGGTCCATTTGTCTACCTTAATGCCAATACCATGCTGTTTTTTACCACTGTAGCTAAGTAATATGATTTAAAGTCAGGAAGTGAGAGTCCCCCAATTTTGTTCTTCGTTTTTTAAAGATATTTCTGGCTATGTGGGGCCCTCATCCTTTCAAATAAATTTGATAATTGGCTTTTCCATTTCTTCAACAAAGGCTTTTTACATTTTTATCAGAATTGCATTGAATCTGTAAATCAATTTGTGTAGAATTAACAACTTATTGATATTTAGTCTTGCAGTGCATGAACATGGAATGTCCTTCCATTTATTTAGATCATCTGTGATTTAGCAAAATTTTGTAGTTTTCTGAATAAAGGTCCTTTACATTCTTGCTTAAGGCTAGTCCTAAATATTTTATTCTTTTAGTCACTATTGTAAAAGGAGTTTTTTCCGCTGACTTCATTCGCAAATTCTTCATTACTAGTGTATAGATACAATATTGATTTTTGCATATTAATCTTGTATCTTGCCACTCTGTTGAACTTGTTTATTAGCTCTAGTAGTTTTGTTGTAGATTTTTTTGGGACTTTCTAAGTATAAGCTAATATCATCTACAAATAACAAAGTTTTACATCTTCCTTTCCAACTTGGATGCTTTATATTTCTTTTTCTTGCCTAATTGTTCTAACTAGAACCTCTTGCAGAATAGTGAACAACAGTGGTTACAGTGGGCATCCTAGGTTCTTCCCAATTTCAATGGGAAAGTTTTCAGTCTTTCACCACTGAGTTTAATGTGAGCTGTTGGTTTTTTATATGTCTTTTTTCATGTTGAGACAGTTTCCTTCTATTCCTATCTTTCAGAGTGTTTTTTTTATCAAGAAAGTATGCTCCATTTTTTTCAAATGCCTTTCTGTGTCAATCAAGATGATCATGTGATTTTTCCTCTTCTATTTATTAATGCAGTCTATTACACTGATTAATTTTCTTGTGTTGAACCACTCTTGCATGCCTGGTATAAAATCCTCTTGATCATGATGAATAATTCTTTTATTGTGCTGTTGGATTTGATTTGCAAGTATTTTGTAGAGAATTTTTGCATGTATATTCATTAGAGAAATGGATCTGTAATTTTCTGTTTTCATAATATCTTTACCTGCCTTTGGTATTAGGGTGATATTGGCTTCATAGAATGAGTTTGGTAGCATTCCTTCCAGTTCAATTTTTTAAAAAATTTGAGCAAGATTGATATTAAATCATCTTTGAATGATTGGTAGAATTCACCTGTGAAGCTATCTTGTCCTGATCTTCTCATTTTTGGTTTTTTTTTTTTTTTTTTTTTTTTTTTTTTTTTTTTTTTTTTTTTTTAATGACAGTTTCAATCTCTTTACTTGTGATTGTTTTGTTGAGGTCATATATATCTTCTAAGGTCATGTAGGTTGTTGATGTGTTTCCAGGAATTTCCATTTCGTTTATGCTGTCTAGTTTTTTGATTTACAGTTGCTCATATTATCCTCTTACGAGCTCTTTTATTTCTGTAGCATCAGTAGTAATGTCTCTCTCTCATTTCTGATTTCAATTTATTTGCATTTTCTCTCTTGTTCTTTGTCAGTCTAGCTAAGTATTTGTTAATTTTGGTGATCTTCTCAAAGAACTAGCTTTTGGTTTTGTTGATCCTCTCTATTTCTTTATTTGTTTTTGTGCTTAGTTTCATTTATTTCTGCTCTGATATTTGTTACTTCTTTCCTTCTGCTGGCTTTGGGATTACTCTGTTGTTTGTTTTTTTCTATTTCTTCTGGTTGTGTAGGGAGGTCTTTGATTTTAGCTCTTTCTTCCTTTTTAATGTAGGCTCTTACCATTATAAGATTTTCCTCTAAGCACTACCTTTGCTGCATGCTAAAAGTTTTGATATGTTGTGTTTTTATTTGTCTTGATATACATTCTGATTCATCTTGCAATTTCTTCTTTGCCTGTCTGCTTGTTTAACAGTGTGTTGTTTAACCTCCATACCTTTGCGCATTTTCTAGTGCTCTGCCTATATTGATTTCCAGCTTCATTCCATTATGATGAGAGAAAGTGCTTTCTACAATTTCAATCTTTTTAAATTTATGGAGACCTGTTCTGTGACTTAACATGTGATCAGTCCTTGAGAATGAGCCATGAGTACTTGAGAGGAATGTGTATCTTGCTGTTTTGGGGTATATTGTTCAGAATATGTCTGTTAGGTCTAGTTTATTTATCAAACTGTTTGGATTAACTATTTCCTTATTCATCTTCTGTCTAGATATTCTATCTATTGATGCAAGTGGTATATTGAAGTCTCAAACTATTATTATGGAGAGGACTATTTTCCCCTTCACTTTTGCCAGTGGTTGCCTTGTATATTATGGGGCACCTTGATTAGGTGCATAGAATTTATGATTATTTCTTCTTGTTGGTTTGTCCCTTTTAATAATATATAATGCCCTTCTTTGTCTGTTTTTAATAGAATTTTACTGAAGTATATAATTCGAACATGAACATACTCAAACAATAAGTGTATAGTAAAAATTATGAATTTACAAAACTAACATGCATATAATCATATAGGGCTCCACCAACAGCTTGCATTACTGTGAAACATTTGTTACAAACTATGAAAGAGCATTGTCAAATATTCCTACTAATTAAAGCCCATATCTTACAATTGGTGTATTTCCCCCCCTTCTTATGTCTCTTATAACAGCTTTGTTTTTGAAATCTAGTTTGTCTGATATCAGTATATCTACCCCAGCTTTTTTTGTTACTGTATGCATGAAATACATTTGTATCCTTGCTTCTAAGATGAGGCTCTTGTAGACAGCATTCAGATTGCTCATATGTTTTTATCCATTCTGTGTCTTTTGATTGGAGAACTTAATCCATTAACACTCAATGTTACTACTGTAAAGGCAGACTTACTTCAACCATTTTGACCTTTGGGTTGTATCTGTCATATCTTATTTTCACCATTAGTTTTAACCTTTTAGTTACTTTCACTAATAACCTTCATTTCTAGATACTTTTCCAAGCCTCTCTCTCCTGTATTTTCTTTTCCAAGTTATAGCAGTCCCTTTAGTATTTCCTGCAAGTCCAGTCTCTTGGTGACACACTCTCTCAATTTCTGTTTACTTGAGAATATTTAAAATCATCCTCATTTTTGAAGGACAATTTTGCCAGATATAAGAATTGTGGCTGGCAGTTTTTCTTTTACAGTATCTTAAATATATTATACCACTGCTTCCATGGTTTCTGATGATAAACTAGCCCATAAGCTTATTGTGAATCCCTTGTACATAAGGAATCACTTTTCTATTGCTACTTTCAAAATTATCCCTTTATCATTGGTATTAAACATTCTGATTAGTATGTGTCCTGGAGTAGATCTATTTGCTTTGGAATATGTTGTGCTTCTTGATTGCAGATATCTATGCCCTTCAAAAGAGTTGGAGTATTTTCTACCATTATTTCCTCAAATATTCCTTCTGCCCCTTTCCCCTTCTCTTCTCCTTCTGGGATGCCCATGACACATACATTTGTACTCCTCTTTTCAAGCTCACTGATCCTTTCCTCTGTCTCTTCAAATCTGCTGTTACATGCTTCAAAGGTATTTTTAATTTCATTTATTGTGCCTTTCATTCCCATAATATCTGTTATGTTTCTTTGCATGCTTTCAAATTCTTCACCCAGTCCCTTCTTAATGTCCTTAATCTCTTTAGCCATCTCATTGAATTTATTAATGAGATTGGTTTGGACATCTGTGATTATTTGTCTCAAGTTTTGTATGTCATCTGAAAGTTTAGTTTGTTCTTGGGACTGGGACATATCTTCCTGTTTCTTATTATGGCTTGTACTTTTATGCTGGTATCTCAGCATCTGATTTTCTTGATGCATTTATTCTGGAGTCAGTTTCTCTTTTTAGTTTAGGGTTTTCTTGCTGAATGGATTTATGCTAAATCTCCTTTTTGATACTTGTTTCAACTTATTTAGGAACTTTATAATAGTTCATTTTCTCAGCTCTTATTCATCTGTTTCTGACTCTTTCTCCCTTGCTGGGTATAAGTTGATACTGTAAACTGTGCAGACTATGGCTGCCTGTGTTGCCCCAGGAACCAATGAAACTCCGCCCACCTTTCTCCCCTGCCAAGGTCCAGGACCCAACTGCAGATGTGGGCAGCAATCTAAGCCATGCAGGCTAAAACTGTCTGCAACTGCCTGGTAGATTGATGAAGCTCCGCCCACCATCATTCCATGCCATGTATGGAAATGGAGTCACGGCTGTAGGTAATAATCCAAGCTGTGGGTCCAAAACCATCTGTAGTTGGCCAAAAAAACCAACAAAGCTCAACCACCTTCTTCCCCTGCCAGGGGTGGGGATAGAACTGCAGGTGTATGTAGTAGTCTAAGCAGTGCAGACTGAAAGCAACTGCAGGTGTCTGGAGAGACTGACTGAGCTCCACCCACCTTCCTCCCATGCCAGGAGCAGGGCCAGAGAACAAGCTGAGTTGACAATCTGACCTGGATGAAAAAGAAGCCAGTCCCTACCATTCAGGAAACTACTGTGATTTCAATCAGCCCTGCTTCCATCCCTGCCAGGAATAGAGTTAAAATGGAGGCTACCAGCTGCTTTCTGACTTCGACAGGTTCAAATTTTAGCTGTACTGAGTGCTGGGCTTTAGCTGGCTGAATTTACTGATCAATAGCTAAAGTCGGTGCTCAGCCATCTTTTCTTTGCCTTTCTTTGGAAAATAAGGTCCCCCAACTCCAGTGTAGGAGTGGCTCCTGAGACATCTTCTCTGCCAGCAGGGGATGGGCACTGGCCTCCACAGCCTAGATTGCTCTACTCAGGAATCTTCACTGCAGAGGGCCAGCCTCTTCATTCCATTCTTCCAAAGATGGTGCACGGTGCTCTTCTGGTCTCCTGAGCCTCCCACAAGGTGATTTAGATAGCTCCTGGCTGATTACTAACTGCACTGTAGGACAAGCAAAATCTTGGAACTCCCTACTCTCCCGCCACCTCACCTGTCCTCTCTGTCATCTTTCAGGAAAGAGTTTACGTCTATGGGAAATATTGACTACTAAACCACTCATTATGCATGGAGACAAGATATGATATGTCCCTGGTCATGAAACATGGCAAGATGCTGTGTTTTAATGATACTGAATTGAGACTTCAAGTAGAAATTTAAAAAGTTAAAGTATGATGACTATTTTGTTAGAGAAATCTTTATTGATTTAGAGAGATTGAGTGGACAATAAGCATGATATGAGGTACATGGATTTCTTACTATGAATTGCAAGTCTAATTTTTATTGTTCCCTTGAACGAATTCAAAGTTAAAAGGGCAGTTTTGCTGTTGTGATGGCAAAACTCTACTTTCCTATAATGCTTTATATATAT
>JAQZBX010073275.1:0-14949 GCA_029593785.1 Cabassous unicinctus | reverse complement strand
TATTTCTATGTCCAAAACACATGTGGAATCTCCATTTTATCATTCATGCTCTTAAGGATAGAACTAGTTTCAGGTACTTTTTTTGCCAAGGTAAATTTACATCAAATATTTATGGCAGGTCATTGCTGACAACTTACACTCAGGTGCCTAGACATGTTGAACCAAGCCTATGGACCCATAGATCTGTTTCTGAGTGATTAATTGAAACTCTTCCTGGGACCTACGTTTAACACCTCACCAGCTTTCGTATTTCCCATATTCTCTTAGCACAATAGAATGACTAGGGAGCTTTTTATGCAAGTGTCCTTTATAAATGGTTCTAAATAAGGATTCAAAAGAAGGTTGATTCATTTCTCTGTACATAGGTAATAAAATGTCTTGTATGATTAAAATCATAGAAGCTTATTTATGATGTGTTTTCATATCTTTGTTGCCTTTTATAAATAGAGCTATTCCATTGAGTTCCAGGGAGGTTTAGGGTAATTCTTGATATCTGGAAAGGCAGATATTGTCTTCTTCAAATACTCCTGGCTCTTTGTACTCTTTTAAATAATTTTTAGATAAACTTGACAAATTCTTTGAAAATTCATATAAGGATTTTTATTAGAACTTCATAAACATAACATATCTATTTATTTGTCTTCTTTTTTATTCCTAAATTAAATTTTCTATTTTTCATAGGAAAAAACTTACTGCTAGGTACTTTAGAGTTTTTAGTAGCCATTATGAAAGGTATATTTGTATTATTACTTGTCATCCAGAGACACCTCATTCTCCTTTACAGAGTTTTCACTTGCCGTCTCTGTTTGTTTTCTTTTATTTTTCCTTTTTTTTATTTTATAATGATTTTTATTAGAGATACTGTAGGTTTATGTTTTAGTTTGCCTGAGACTGGACTCAGAGGTGAAGAGGGGAGGCCTGGGGAGAAACAAGCCATATACCTGATTGCCCACAAGGAGAAAGTGAGCCTGGTGGAGAAGGCAGAGACTGGCCACCATTTTGCTTTACCACGTGGCAAGAATCCAGGATTGCCAGCGGCCAACCTTTGGTGAGATAGCATTTCTGATGATGACTTAATTTGGACATTTCCACAGCCTCAGAACTGTAAGATTTTACCCTAATAAATTCCCATTATAAAGGCCAACCCATTTCTGATACTTTGTTTGGGCAGCATTTAGCAAACTGAAATAAAAATTGATACTGAGAGAGTGGGGTGCTGCTATGCAAATACCAAAAACTTGGGAACTATTTTACAAATAAATGATTAAGGGGATGATTTTGGAGGAATTGTGAGATGTATGAGAGAAAAAGGTTTAGATTGCTTTGCAGAGACTCTTGGTAGAAATGTGGATGCTAAAGATCCAATGAAGCCTTAGAAGGAAATGATAAATGTATTACTGGAAACTGGAAGAAAGGTGATCCTTGTTTTAAAGTGGCAGAAAACTTGGTAAAATTGACTCCTGATGTCAGATGGAAGACAGAGCTTGAAAGTGATGAGCTTGGACATTTAGCTGAGGAGATTTCCTAACTAAATGTGGAAAATGAGGCCTGGCTTCTACTTGCAGCTTATAGCAAAATGCAAGAGGAGAGGGATAAGCTGAGAACTGAATTCCTGGGCATGAAGAAACCAGAAATTGATGGTTTGAGAAATTCTGAACTTCTGAATTAGAAGTCCCCAGAGAATATGGTCCCATGTGAGGACTTAACTATCCTTGGAACCAGGCAGTCACTTCTTTGCAAGTTAGGACTGGAAATGCAGTATCCAAAAAGGATTTGTGGAAAGCCCTATTGTCTGATGGTTGGGACCTCTGTGAACTGCATGTGAAACCAACAAGCTTTTTGTGAGATCTTTATGAACAAAACCATAGTAGTCGACAGCAAAGGGAGAGATTAAAGGAAAAACAACTTCAAGGGAAAAACTTTGGAAGCTGAGGTCTGGACTTAAGACATCTTCTCAGGCCAAGAGAGGGCCCCCACCAATGTGGGCAGAAAGTGTGAGTTTGTCACAACATTTGAAGAGGGTGGGCCTTACACCCTGTTTTTCAGGGAGAGTTATGCCACCCCAGGCTCCAGAAAGGGTGGAGCACATTCCCCAGAGGTTGGGGAACGTTAGGTCACCACCTCACTGTTCTGGGGGGGTTGGGACTGTACCCCCGAGATTGGAAAGAGTGTGGCCATTACCTCAAGGTTCTTGGAGGTGAAGCCTAGAGCTCTGCCACTACTTAGAAGCTTGATGAGGGTGGAGTCTAGAAGATGGCCACTGGGCAAGCCCTTGGTTGGGGTGGGACACCATGAGACCCTGAGGACAAGAAGAAACCATCATTCTATAGATGATGCTCAGACTTGGGAATGTAATGGAGTATGCCCTGCATATTTTCAGAACTTTTTGGAACGCTTGATGCCTGTTTTCCTTCCAATTTCTCCCTATGGTAAGGCAAATGGTTATTCTATGATTGCCCTTTCTTTGTATATTGGAATCAGATAACTTGTTTTCTAAGTTTCACAGGTCTACAGCCAGAGGGGAATTTTGCCCAAGACAGACTGCATGTCTATAACTGAATTTTAAATGAGATTTTATACTCAGCATTGTTACTGAAATGACTTAAGGCTTTTTAAACATTGTGATGGAATGAAGGTGTGTTGCATATGGAAAGAACATTTATTATTGGGGGCCAGAGGGTAGAAAGTCTTGGTTTGAGTCTTATGTTCTTAAGCTAACCCTTCCTGTGCCTTTAAGCCTATTGTCGGTGGGATCTTTCAGTTAGATTCAGTTAAGGGACCTTTTGATTAGATCATTTTTATCATATCACTTCAGTTAAGGGCCTTTGGTTAGATTGTAGGACCCAGGATGGGTCCTAATCCTTTTTCTAGAGTCGTATATAAATTGAGGATTGAAAGCAGAGACATACAGAGAAAGAGAACTGTAAGCTTTTATCCTGCCCTGTGAGAGAGGACTCTAGGATCACCTGCAACCACAGAAAGATAGTGAAACCTGTAGTGGCTGAGCAGCCTAAAGCTGAAGAGACAAGAGAGAGATGAGCCATATGCCTGATCACCCACAGCTGAGCTTGGGGAGAAAGTGAGCTTGGAAGAGAAGGCAGAGACAGACCACCATTTTGCCCTGCGATGTGAAGAGAGTGTATTAGTCAGCCAAAGGGTTGCTGATGCAAACTATCAGAAATCTGTTGGCTTTTATAAAGGGTATTTATTTGGGGTAAAAGCTTACAGTTACAAAGCCCTAATGAGTCCAACTCAAGGTTACTTTTCTCACCAAAGTCTGTTGCCACGTGCTGAAGCAAGATGAGGGCAATGTCTGTGAGGGTTTAGCCTTCCTCTCTTTCTTAAGGCTCTGTGGGTCCAGCTTCTCCTGATCTTAGTTGTAGGCTGGCATAGGGCTTGTCTCTCTTCCCTGGGCTTGTTTCTTTCTGGGCTCAGCAGCTCTATTCTCTTCACAAGGTCAGCTATAAACTATCAGGTAAGTGGCTCATCTCTCTTCTGGGGGCCTTTGCTGTGTCTGTGTCTATGGAGCTGTCTCTCTTCCTCTGTGTATCTTCTCTGTGTATCTACTTCTGTGTTCTCCTTGAGTGAGTGTCCATTTATATAGCCCACCAAGGGAGCATGGACTCATGATGTGGTCGAATCAGAACCCTAATCTTAGCATAATCAAGTAAAGGGAAAACCTTTGAATTTAATACAATCAGAGGGTATCATGCCCAGAGGAACAGACCAGTTTACAAACATAATCAATATCTCTTTTTGGAATTCATAAATAATATCAAACTGCAACAGAGAGTAATCCAGGATAGCCCACTGCTGAGAAAGCATCTGCCATGTGCCTGGATCATCCATAGCTGCAACTTGGTGAGACAGCAAATCTTGATGATGCCTTGATTTGGACATTTTCATAGCCTTGGACTGTAAGCTTCTACCTTAATAAATTCCTGCTATAAAGACAACCCATTTCTGGTATATTGCATTGGCAGCCTCCAGCAAACTAAGACAGTTTAACAAAAAATCATGCAGAAAATAGAGTTCCTATATACTCCCCCTATTAGTAACACTTTGCATTAGTGTGATAACTTTGTTAAAATCAATGAAAAAATATTATTATAATTATATTATTAATTATAGTCCCTAGTTTACTCTAGGGTTCAGTGTTTGTGTTGTACAGGCCTACGTAATTAAAAATATATTTTTTTAATTCCAGCTTTTTAAAAATTTCTTTTAAAAATCTATATCTCACTATTCAGCATTCTGGATGATTTCCTCGGATCACTTTTAAAAGTTATTAATTCTTGCATATTCTATTTAACCAATCCATTTATGTTTCAATTACTCTGATTATATGTCTGACCCCTTGACATTCAATTGTGTGCAGTTCTTTTGGTATTTTTCTATTCCTACTTCAATTTCTTTAAATATTTTATGATATGTTTTATGCTTGTCTCTTATTTTTCTTTCTTGAAATGCACATTTTCTTGTCTGTTGCTTCTATAGACTCTTCCTTGTGTTGGTTTATTTTCTTTGTATTATAAATTTTTTCTAAGTGCTTCTACAGTGTATTGTTCAATACACTCACTGGTGTGGAATGCTTATACAAATTTTTCTTTTATCTTTAACTCTGATGTTTTATTTTACTGTATTTCCCATTGTTTGCTGATCATATACAATATCACAAATTGTTAAATTAAATATTTATTTTTAGTAGCTGGTTGGTAGATTCCTTAGAATTCTTCATGTAAACAATCATAACATCATCTCTACTGTGTGTCATTACTTCCTGAGGACCTGAGTTTGTGTTTGGTATGACCTTTCTCTTCAGCCTGAAGAATTCCCTTTCTCTAGAGGAAGTCAGATGGCAACGTATTCTATTTGTTGCTTTTTACCTGTCATTGTCTTTATTTACCTTCACTTTGGGAGATACATTATCTGAGTGTAGAGGTGTGGGATGACTGTTTTGTTTTCTTTCAGCCCTTCAAAATTTGTTCCAGTTATTAGACCTCTAAATATTCTGACAAAAAATCAGAAGATATTTGGACCTTTTTTTGCATATAGGTAATGTGTCATTTTTCTCTGTCTTTTAAAAAGATTTTCTCTTTGGTTCCTATATTTTGACTATGATGTCATTAGTCATCTTAACTAAGCACCTCCACATGTGGAATTCACTGAGTCTCTTGAATCTGTAACTTTGTCTTTCACCAAATTGGAAAATCTTCAGCTATTTTTAAAAAAGACTTTTATTTATTTATTTATTTATTTATTTATTTATCTCCCCAGCCCTTGTTGTTTGAGCTCTCTGTCTGCCTGTCTTCTTTTTAGGAGCCATGGGGAACCAAACCCAGGGCCTCGCATGTGGAAGGGAGGTGCCTAATTGCTTAAGCCACTTCTGCTCCCTGTTTGTTGTGTCTCTCATTGTGTTTCCTCACTGTGTCCCTTGGTTGTGTCATCTCACTGTGTCATCTTGTTGCATCAGCTCACCACACCAGCCCGTAGTGTCAGCTTGCTGTCTTGTACATCTTCTTTAGGAGGCACTGGGAACTGAACCTGGGACCTCCCATGTGATAGGTGGAAGCCCAGCTGCTTTAGCCACATCTGTTTCCCAACCATTTAAAAAATAACTTTTTATGTCCCATTTTCTCTCTCCTCTGCCTGTGGAACTCCAATTACATATATCTTAGATCTTTATATATTGTTTCACAGGTTCATGAATCTTTGCTCACTTTGTTTTTCAATATTTTATCTGTATTCTTCAGGTTGAAAAAGCTCTATTGATATTTCTTCAAGTTTGTTGACTCCTTCCTTAGTCAACTCAATTCTGCTTTTAAACCCACATCAGTGCTTTTTTATTTCATATATTGTGTTTTTCATTCTTGAACTTCCATTTAGAACTTTTCATGGTTTCCATTTTTCTGATGACACTTTCTATATTTTTATTTTGAGAAAATATTTTCCTTTAAGCCATTGAGCATAGTTAAAATAGTTAAAATAAAAACCCTTTTCTGCTTATTTTAACATGTTCACTTGAGTGGAGGTGGTTTCCATTGATTGTTTTTTTCTCTTGGAGATAGGTTAAATTGTCTTGTTTTCTTCATCTATTGAGTGAATTTGGATTATTTCCTGAATATTATGAATGTGTGGAGTCTCTGCATTCTGTTATATTCCTAAATAAATTTTTCAAAATTTTAGCAGACAGTATCTTGAACTCATAAACATTGTCTCTTGGGTATAGTTGAATATTCAGTTCAGTTCAGTTTTGGCTTTTTTTTTTAGAGGTACCAGGGATTGAAATAGGACCTTTTACATGGGAAATAGGCACTCAAACCACTGAGCTACACCTGCTCTCTGAAGTACAGTTCTGTATGTTTTTATGTGTGTGTGATTTTTTTTTTTTTTTTAGGATTTACTTAGGAATTGAACCTGGGACCATGTACATGTGAGGCAGGTGCTCAACCACCGAGCTACATCTGCTCCCTCAATTCAGTTTTTTGTCTTTAGCCAGGATGCTTTGAGTATGTCCTATGTAGGCATAATTCAGCCAGTGATCCAAAAGTTTTATATTATATTTAGTGCTCCAACCCTCTGACTCTTTTCCTTTTGGTAAACTTATTTCACTTTTTGGTGACTATGATTATTCCAAATACTGCTCTCTGTTTCTTTAGTCTGGAAAAAGCATGGGTTTTCTATCAGTGATTTACCCTGTGTGGTGCTGACTTGCTAGTTCTGTAATGATAAGCCAACTAGATCTAAAATACATCTATAAAATAATCTACTCAACAAACAAATTTGAACATCCTTCTAAAGTACACATGGAACTTTCTCTAGAATAAGCCATACGATAGGCCATAAAATAAGACTTAATGAAGCTAAAAGGATTGTAATCAAATAAAGTATGATCTCTGACCACAATGGAATATAATTAAAAATTAATAACAGAAGGAAATTTAGAAATTCCCAAATATGTGGAAATTAAATAACACACTGCTAAATGACTTATGGATCAAAGGCAAAACTAGAAAGAGAAGATTCAGTTAAACACAACCAAGCAGAAGGAAGAAAATCATAAAGATTAGAGTAGGACTAAATGAAATAGGCCATAGAAAAATTATAGAGAAAATAAAAGAAAACAAAAGTTGGTTTTTAGAAAATAGCAACAAAATATTTAAAATATAAAATAATAAAACTTTATTTAGACTGACCAAAGGAAGGAAAAAGAGAGAAGACTCAAATTACCCAAATCAGGAATGAAATAGAGGTTATTACTTCAGACCTTCCAGAAATAAAGGGAGTATAAGGGAAATCTATGAACAAGCTTAAGCCAAGAAAATAGATAACTTAGAAGAAATAGACAAATTCCTAGAAAGACATAAACTACCAAAAGCGAGTAAAGAAAAAATAGAAAATTGGAATACACCTATAACAAGTAAAGAGATTGAAGTCATAATATGAACACTTAAAAAAAAAAGTCACATCCAGATGACTTCAGTGGCGAATTGCACTCAATTTTTAGAGAACAATTAACATCAATCCTTCACAAACTTCCAAATAACAAAAGGAGATGAAACACTTTCCAAGTTATTCTATGAGGCCAGTTCTGATGTATGCTAAAATATGGATAAACCTTGAAAACATTACATCAGCAGAAAAAAGGCAGAAACAATATATTATATGATTATATATTATACAATTCCATTAATAAGAAGTGTCTAAAATAGGCAAATCCAGAGAGACAAAGTAGATTAGTGTGTGCCAGGGGCTTAGGAATGGACAATGAGGGGTTACTGCTATGGGGTTGGTGCTCCTCTTTGGGGTGATGAAACTATTTGGGAACTACATAGTGTTAAAGATTACATTGCTTTGTGAATTGACTAAAAAACACCGAAGTGTATGCTTTAAAAGTGCTTTAAAAGACAGCTTTATGGCATGTTTATATTTCAGTAAAAAAATATATATATATACAAGATACAAAGGTGTGACCATGACATAACAAAACAGGTTTTTAATCAAGAAAAAACAAACTTGTTTTTAAAAGAATGTCTATGGTAGAAAATGACATATTTAAACACAGAAATCATGTTTCACTAGGAACAGTACAAGTATTCACTTCCTATATTTCAACCAACCTTAGCTTTGCAACTAAATCTGCAGTGACAAGCATTATACAATCATTTGTCTGAAAAAAGTTTATTTATTGATGCCAATGAGTCTTTAATGCCTATTTATTTATGTAACAGTAGTGAAATCTCACCAAAAGACTTTTATCCTTAAGCACAATAAGCTTTGACATATTTGGGTAATTCTTTACATACTTTTCACGTTACCTTATTTCTTCCTTTCAACAACCTTCTCAGGTAGGTTCAGGCAGTTTTGCTCTTATTTTATGTATGCGGAACCTGAAGACTAGAACACTTCAGAATCTTATTCAAGATTTCGTAATAACTCGATGGAAGCAGTATCAGTCTCCTGACCCCCATTCTCAAATGATTTCCAAAACATGTAGAAGGAGAGCTCACATAAGAAAAGAGTATTCATGTTAAAAGTTTAATGAGAACAGTTTTTTTCCTATTAGCTTAAAAAAATCAAGCCAATATATACTTTCATGGGAGTGAATAAAATGTTCCTTCAACTTATTTTAATGCCATCCTTATTTGGCTTGAAGAGCCTTTACTATTGGCTCAGCATTATGAAACCTAATGTTCAAATAATCAAATTCCTCTTTAAAAAGGCATTTTAACTCTGGATAGTTCACAGATTAAAATATGTTACCATGTAGGGCTCTAATCTCTGTTTATAGAAAATACCAAGACAGATGGAGAAGCAATCTTGAATAAAAATAGATCTATTCCTCAAACAAGTTCTTCAACAGAAGCATTTAAAAATCAACAAGGAAACTGAAAACACCAGGTGAAACCCAAACCAATGAAGTGACACACTGTCCTGAAGTGACAAATAGGATATTGACAAGGAAATCCAGTTAAGCCTGGAGTTGAGCTTCCAGTAGTTTCTATTATCAGTAGCTTTCTGTGCCACCTAGATTTACTTGGCTGTGCCACTGGAATCTCTGACTGGAACTGAATGAACACAGCATTTGTTTGAATACTGCTGATCCTCTGACTGTAATTGGATCAACGGCCATCACAGCCTGTGCTGAGCTGTGTGAAGTACCTCTGCAACTAAACCCCACCCTGTGAGTCAGAGGTTGGTAATCCCTAGAGACTAACTGGCATTCACGTGTTCTTTATGACTCATGCAGCTGCTATCTGGAAACAGTTGCTGGGTGAAATGCTCGATTAAGTGTTTATGTATCACAGTTCCTTTGCCTCTACCACCCTTGAGTTATTTTGATTTGAACGGAAAAGCAAATGAGAACACAATGTGACCAAGCATTTGCCCTTTCTCAGGAAAATTGGAGCCTTTGGACAGTTGTATGAAGTTTCTCTTCCTAGGCTGGTCTGGGGACTTGTGTTTATTGGGAACATGGAAATCCAAGAACAAAGACAGACGTCATGAATATAAAAAAAAAAGAGGAAATGAAAGGGTAGCTGGCATAGTGTGTGTGGCAGTTAATTTAGTTAAAGTAGAAGCATATTTTTCTGTACTGTTTTTAAATAGAGGGATGTTTTAAAAGATGCCGAAGGAGTTCATTCAGGCTTTTCCAGAAAAGACTGTTTGCTTCAGGTTTTACCCTTTTAAAATTTTCAATGATTAAAACTCATATGTGACAAATTAAGGAAATATTTCCATGAAAACATAATTAAGAGACTTCCCATAATATAGCACATTATTGTTATAAAACCGTATTTTGTCTTGAAAATATACTTTTTAAGATGCAGTGGTAGTTACAGAAAAACACGAGTGAACCATACATATATATTTGAATGCATAAGTGTATTTCTGCACGGATACATAAAGAGAAGATGAGAAAGATTTGAAGGGAAGAAGATGAAGAGTGGAGATGAGGAGGACTAAATTGTCCCACAGTAACCCAAATATCAAAAAGGCTTATTATGAGTAGACTGAATCCTGACACATTCGGCCTTTCCAAACCAACTCTATTCTCAGAGCAGCACAAACTTCAATTTCCTTCATCTGTTGGAGTTCCAAGACATTAAAGCACATTGGCAAACAGAGTGGACAAGCGAGATAATATATGTCAGCCAGAAACAGATAAGAAAAATGGAACTGTCTGGCTGAAAATGGGACAGTTGGCACGTTCAAAGGTACTAGAAAAAAGTGCACTGTAGCACTGAAAACATTAAGAAAAGAAAAATGTAGTTTTGATCATGTTGAATCCATGAGCCACAAGATCAGAGTTTAAAAAAGGTGATATGCAATCTCCTTGGCTTTGGATGCCATCAGTGTAATTTGGGGTTGACAGGTTTTCTGCAAGACCAGCCCTGAGGAAATGTCCCCAGGGAGAGTTGTCATAGGCATGCCCCACAAAGCTCTCTAGCGAGTTGAATTCTGTTTTGTGTGCCACTGAGTCTTCTGATTCCACGCTTAGAGTTCTTTCAAATTTGTGTGAAATGTTCATTGTTTCTGAAAAATTAGAGAAAAGGGAACACAAACAGATTGAAGGAAGCCAGTACTTCTGACTTCTCACAGTAACATGCAGCCACGTTTCCAGTTGACTACTTCAATTGCAGAGGCTGCTTATAAACACATTTGCCACAGAGTAGGAGGGGTTAGTTCTAGGGAGGTTGGTTCATATTAAAATTACAGTTATTAGTATATTGCCTGCCAAATACTGATTATAAAGTGACTTGCTATGCATGTGACTCTCTGGCATTCACCTCCAGTTGATTAATTGAAAAGGAGATATTGAATAATTGTATTCTTGACTTTTTTTGTTCATAAAGCCTTTGTTCTCCAAGAGTAATATGAGGAAAATCTAGACAGTTTTCATCATGTAAAATGGTTTAGTTGCTGTAATATGACTTTTGCTGAGGGAAGCATTTTCTTCTCCTTTGCCATATGATACCAAATGTTTGGTTCATAGAATGTCCTGCAACACTGTGCCTAGCTGTTAATAGGTCCAGTCCAGCCATATTTAACCTAATTCTCAGTGATCATTCCAGATTCAGAAGGGTTGGAAAAAGTGGAAGACAAAAGAAAGGAGAACAATTGGGGAGAGATAGAGAGAAAAGGAAGGGGGAGGGAAAGGAGAGGAGCAAGAGAAAGCAGAAGAGGAGAGGGAAGGGGAAGAAAAGGGAAGTATATGGGGGACTGAGAAGTAGGGAGGAGGGGAAAAGAAGAGGACAAGGTATTTCTGGCAATGGACTCCCCTGTTCCGTAGTCCCTTCAGGCCTAGGGGTGGTAATGACTTCCCACAGTTTGCTAGTCCCGCAACACTTCATCACAGGCAGAAGAGGGCATTGTGCCACACCCAGGTGCCTTTTATCAGATTGTTCACCCATGCCCAGCTGCCCTAAGTGCGGCTGTAGCGACTCAGAATGGCCCTGGTCTGCAGAGTATTGCCCACACTAAGGGCAGCCAGTCTCAGTGACTGACTGACACAGGGTACAAACGGCCACCCTCTTTCTGCACTAGGAGACTAACTCTGTGGTGCAGTCTGGGCTCCAGAATCCTCCGTGGCAGCAGGCTGAAGCAAGTTGCCTTGCCCAGCTATCTTTCCTGCCTTATCCTGTTCCCCATTCTTCTTCTCCTGTGAGTACTCCCCCAGGAAATCACTTTCACAGAGGTCCCAGTCTTCGGCTCCACTTGTAGAGAACCAACCCAAGACTAAAACACGATCCTTTGCTGGTTTCCTAAACGCTGCCTGGACCTCTGTAAATAGCCCCTTCACGAAGTCTCTTTAGTAAAACCCTTTGAGACACCCTCTGAGGTCAGCTGGGGTCGTGACTGATTCAGTGAATTTATCTTGTTTTCTATTATATGCATAGTTCTGAGAACCAAGAAATCTTGACTGTGATACACAGTCCACAAAAAAATCAACCTCTTTGCCAACCTATTTTCCTAGTGAAAGTAAATATTCTATCACTTTTTGTCATAAACAAAAGCCCTTTTTTTGTCCCTTAAAACTTATTCTCAAATTAGAAATATAGGCAGTCTGTGAGTTAATGTGTAGAGAAAGGTGCTTTAAGTAAGGATATTATCATTTTTTTAGATCAAAAGTTTACTATTAAGTCTACTCTATAGAAGCATGGTCAAATGCAAAGATTGAGAGAATTTCCGTATTAATACACACCAAATGGAAACTTTTCACCAGACAATTGGGCAAAATTTAATTGGCCAGGGGAAAAAAAGAAGCTGAAATCCATACGTCTTTCTTAATTTTTCCAATTTAATAGCAGAGAGAAGTTATTAGCAATAGGTATTTCCATGGTGCTTTGTTCCTTTTATAGCCTTTTCACATAATTTATCTCATTGATCCTTATCTCGCCCCATGAAGTAGAAAGATATAACATTAATCTGTTACAAATATAATTTACTAAATCCGTCCCAGGAAAGACTTCACACAGTGGCTACACACACTCTGGCAGGGGCGGGCAGATTAAATACCGGGCAAGTATTATATGAAAAAGAATAAATATTTATGTTGGAAAATGACAAGTTCCTGTTGTAAATTACAAGATTTATTCCAGTTATTTCAGAATCATGTTTTATGAATTCATTTTTAAAGCTATTATCCCAGGTTTTTAAAAGAGATTTTAGAATATGGTACAACAAAGTCTGGACTAAATATAAATTTTTAACTGAACCAATCTGATAAAATGATGCAGTTTTTGAAATATTAGTTATTGATTAAAGTATGTCTCAGAGACCAGAATCCACCATCAGGAATTATGGTAAAGGTAGATTTGTTTTCACACTGATTCTTTTCTTTCTTTTCTTTTTTAGTCTTATTTGATGTCTTAACTAAGATTGGTAATGTAGATTTTAAAATTTGGTTATAGATAAGACAGAATTGTATTTACCACATTGCTTACAGTTTTTTTTCTTCAAATAAACACTAACTGTATTGAATGGGAACTGTTGAGAGCATATCTAAGAAAAGAATTTGGCTTCAATGTTTTTTTTTTTACTGACTGTAAATAAATTGCTTGTGAAACTGTAGATCTGAGGACTACACATTATGACAAACTTAGCTTTAAGGAAATGCTGGATTCAATAAATAATATTGAAATTGCGGATGTGTCATCTTCTAAAACAAATTGAAATTTCAATTAATTTTAAAATGAGGCAAAACCTTGCCAGCTGTAGCGTTAAGATGCACATGCTAGTCATAGGTTAGGTTCTTTTTTTTAATTTTTAATTTTAAAAGCCTGAATCATGAAAAATAGTTTGTAAAACCACATAGATAGAACCCAGAAGCAGCAGTCCTCGGCTCCTTTTCCAATCTCGGCTTTGGCCCACCTGCCCATCTCTTCAGCCTCCACCATGTCCATCAGGGTGACCCAGAAGACCTACAAGATGCCCAGCTTTTGCCCCAGGGCCTTCAGCAGCTGCTCACCTATGAGTGGACCCGGCTCTCGCATCAGCAACTCGGCCTTCTCCCGGGTGGGCAGCCACAGCTTCCGAGGCTGCGTGGGTGCCGCCACGGGTCTGGCTGGGGGCTGTAGCTGGACAGGGAGTGTAGAGGGCATCACAGCCGTCACCTTGAACCAGAGCCTGCTGAGCCCCCTGAAGCTGGTGGACACCGGCGACCTCCAGGCCGTGTGCACACAGAAGATCAAGAGCCTCAACAACAAGTTTGCTTCCTTCATTGACGAGGTATGTTTCCTGGAGCAGCAGAACAAGATGCTGGAGACCAAGTGGCGCTTCCTGCAGCAGCAGAAGACTGCTCGGAGCTACATGGGCAACATATCTGACAGCTACATCCACAACCTTCGGAGGCAGCTGAAAGTGCTGGGCCAGGAGAAGCTGGAGCTGGAGGTGGAGCTTGGCAACATGCAGGGGCTGGTGGAGGACTTCAAGAATAAGGATGAGGATGAGATCAACAAGCGAACAGAGATGGAGACTGAATTTGTCCTCATCAAGAAGGATGTCGATGAAGCTAACACGACCAAGGTAGAGCTGCAGTCCCGCCTGAGGGGCTGACTGACTGACGAGATTAACTTCCTCAGGCAGCTGTATGAAGAGGAGATCCGTGAGCTGCAGTCCCAGATCTCGGACATGTCCGTGGTCCTGTCCATGCCGCTCCCTGGACGGCATGGTCGCCAAGGTCAGCCCAGCGCGAGGAGATCGCCAGCCGCAGCCGGGTGGAGCCGAGAGCATGTAGCAGATGCAGTATGAGGAGCTACAGACGCTGGCTGGGAAGCACCGCGCACCAAGACGGAGAGCTCAGAGATGTACCGGAGCATCAGCCGGCTCCAGGCTGAGATCCAGGGCCTGAAGGGCCGGAGAGCATCCCTGGAAGCTCCATTGCTGATTCCGAGCAGCAAGGGGAGCTGGCGGTCAAGGGCGCCACCGCCAAGCTGGCCCGGCTGGAGGCTGCCCTGAACCAGGCCACGCAGGGCATGGCGCGACAGCTGCTGAGGACCTGGAACTGATGAACTTCTAGCTGGCCCTGGACATTGAGATCGCACCTACCGCAAGCTGCTGGACGGCGAGGAGGACCGGCTGGAGTCTGGGAGGCAGCACATGAATATTCATATGAAGACCACCTTCGCTGGCTACTACTCGGGGGGACTGAGCCCGGCCTTCGGCATGCCAAGCACCAGCCACTGCTTCCGCTCCAGCTCCTTCCAGAGTGGAGGGGGTTCTGGCTCCTTCAGTCACCCCAGCTCTACCAAGGCCGTGGTGGTGAAGAAGATTGAAACCCGCGATGGGAAGCTGGTGTCTGAGTGCTCTCATGTCCTGCCCAAGCGAACTGCGACTGCCGCCCCTCCCAGCTCCAATCCCACTCCCGCAGTGCATGCCCCTGGCCCCTTTTTGCCTATGTCCCCAACTAGAAGCCAGTTTTATCTTTTCCAAAATAAAGCCTCAGTT
>JAQZBX010073274.1:0-14933 GCA_029593785.1 Cabassous unicinctus | reverse complement strand
AACAAAACCAAAACAACTAAACAAATGAAAAACAGTAACAACAACAATACATAATTTGCTGTAAAGCAAAATTTTCTGCAAATTAGATATTCTCTAAGACAAGGAAATTTGCACATTTTGTTGAATTTGTCATAAGGTATTTTAGGTCACATTTGGGTTGTATTTGAACGACTAGACAACAGAATATGATATATGAACTACTGGTTCAAGGTGGCAGAATTAACACATATTTAACTTGATTCATATATAACAAAGAAATCATTTTTTCCAACATACCTGAAATTTTGATGAATTTATGGAAAATAGAAAGTAAATGGAATTGTCAGTAGAATGTCGTAAAACTGAAAAATCCTAGGACTGCTCTATAGGTTTTAGAGTGACCCTTAGGGTAATTAATGAAAAGACTTCTGTGGAACTCCTGTCCTGTTTCACATATGAAAATCAGTCACTCGATAATCAATGATTCACATTTGATTGTTCACTGATTTACCATGTTAATAAATATAGAAAAAGTTTCAGCCTAAAATTAAAGAGTTAAATTATAAACACGTTGAGATTCATATGGCTATGAAATTTATATAGGAGGGCAAGTAGACAGACCATACAATGAATGTTATCTGGGCTCCAGACCCCAACTCTAAATCCTATAGTTTCCTAGTTCCATTATTATTTCTTTAAATTTTTTATTAGAGAAGATATGGGTTTACAAAGGATACATAAAATACAGGTTTCCCATATACCACCCCACCACCAACACCTGGAATTGGTGTGGTACATTTGTTACAATAGATGGCAGCACTTTTTGCAATTGTACTATTTTTTTAATAGTTACCTTTGTTAAAATTGATGAAAGATTATTAAAATAGTACTATTAAACTATCATTCATAGTTTACATTAGATGTATTTTTCCATATTACACCCTATTATAAACACCTTGTATTAGTGTTGTATATGTGTTGTAATTCATGAGAGCACATTGCTATTATTCTACTATTAAATATAGTCTATCATCTACAATAGGATTCATTGTGTCATACACAGTCCTATGTTTTATCTTTTAATTTTTATTCTAGTAATATATACAACTTAAAATATTGCCTTTTAACCACATTCACGTATATAATTCAGTGGCTGTTAATTACACTTACAATATTGTGCTACCACCACCATCATCCATTTTCAAATATTTAAAATCAATCAAAACTGAAATTCTATACAAATTAAGCCTCACCTCCCCATTTTCTAACCCTGGTAACCGTATTCTAGATTCTAACTCTAAGAGATGGCTTATTTTAATTAGTACAAGTCAGTGAGATCATATATTAGTCCTTTGATGTCTGGCTTATTTAACTCAGCATAATGTCCTCAAGGTTCATCCAAGTTGTGGCCTGCATCAGGACTTCATTCCTTTTTACAGCTGAATAATATTCCATTGTCTGAATATACCACATTTTGTTTATCCATTCATCTGTTGATGGACACTTGGGTTGCTTCCATCTTTTAGCAATTGTGAATAATGCCTCTATGAACATTGGTGTGCAAATATCTTTTCAAGTCCTTACTTTTGAATTCTTCTGGGTATATAACTGGGAGCATGATTTTCTGATTATATGGTAATTCTATATTTAGCTTCCTGAGAAACTGCCAAACTGTATTCCACTGTGGTTGCACCGTTTTACATTCCCACCAGCAATGAGTGAGTGTTCCTTTTTCTCCACATCCTCTCCAACACTTGTAGTTTTCTCTTTTGTTTTTTTTTTTAATGGTAACCATTCTTGTGGGTATAAAATATTTCATCATGATATTGATTCTCATTTCCCTAATATCTAGTGATGGTGAGCATCGACTAGTGTTTTTTAGCCATTTGTATTTCCTCTTTGGAGAAATATTCATTAAGTTTTTCCCCCCCATTTATTTTTAACTGGGTTGTTTGTCTTTTTATTTATTTTTTTAGTTGTAGAATTTTTAAATATATTCTGAACATTAAACCCTTATCAGATATGTGATTTCCAAATCTATTCTCCCATTGAATAGATGTCTTCTCACTTTTCTGACAAAGTCTTTTCACTGCACAAAAGTTTTTAATTTTGAGGAAGTTCCATTAATTAGTTTCTTCTTTCAATGCTTGTACTTTGGATGTAAAGTCTGAGAAATCATTGCCTAACAGAATATCCTGAAAATGGTGCTCTACATTTTCTTCTAAGAGTTTTAGAGTCCTGGTTCTTATATTTAGGTCTTTGATCCATTTTGAATTATTTTTTTGCATAAGTATGAGATAGGACTTCTTTTTCATTCTTTTATATATGGATATCCAGTTCTCACAGCACCATTTGTTGAAGACTCTATATTTTCTCGATTGAGTGGACTTGGAAACCTTTTCAAAAATCAATTGACCATAGATGTGAAGGTCTATTTTAGAACTCTCAGCTTGATTCCATTGGTCAATATGTCTACCCTTGTGCAAAAACCATGCTGTTTTGACTATGCTAGCTTTGTAACATGCTTTAAAGTCAGGAAGTGTGAGTCCCCCAACTTCATTCTTTTTAAAGATGTTTTTGGCTATTCAGGGCCATTTACGCTTCCAAATAAATCTGACAGTTGGATTTCCATTTTTGCAGGGAAGGCTGTTAGACTTTTGATTGGGATTGCATTAATTCTTTAAATCATTTTGGAGAAAATTGACATCTTATAGATATCTAGTCTTCCGATCCATAAACATGGAATGCGCTTCCATTAAGTCTGGACTTGTTTGATTTATTTTAGCAATGTTTTGTAGTTTTCTGTGTACAAGTCCTTTACATCCTTGATTAAATTTATTACTAGATATTGATTCTTTTAGTTGCTATTGTAAAGTAAATTTTTTCTTGAATTCCTCCTCAAATTGCTCATTGCTAGTTTATAGAAACACTATTAAGTTTTACACATTGATCTTGTACCCCATCACATTCCTGAATTCATTTATTAGCTCTAGTAACTTTGTTGTGGATTTTTAAAAGATTTTCTATATATAGGATAATGTCATCTGCAAATAGGCAAAGTTTTAATTCTTCCTTTCCAATTTGGATGCCTTTTCTTTCTTTTACTTGCCTAATTGCACTGGTTACAGCTTATAGTACAATGTTGAATAACAATGATAACTTTGGGTATCCTTGTCTTGTTCCAGATCTTAAAGCTTTCAGTCTTTCACCATTGAGTATTTTAGCTGTGGGTTTTTCATATATGCCCTTTATCATACATGACTTAGTTGACTAAGTTCCCTTCAATTCCTATTTTTCTAAGTGTTTTTATCAAGAAAGGACACTGGATTTTGCCAAACACCCTTTCTGCATCAATAGAGATGTTTGTGTCATTTTTTCCCTTCATTTGTTAATGTGGTATATTACATTAATTTTCTTTCTTGTATTGAACCACCCTTGTATGCCACTTGATCATGGTATAGTTTTTCTAATGTGATGTTGGATTCAATTTGCAATTATTTTGTTGAGGATTTTGCATTTATATGCATGAAAGAAATTGTACTGTAATTTTATTTTCTTGTAGTATCTTTATCTGGCTTTGGTATGTAGGTGATGTTGGCCTCAGTAAAATGAATTAGGTAGAGTTGCCTTCTCTTCAATATTTTCGAAGAGTTTGAGCAGGATTTGTATTAATTCTTCTTGGAATGATTGGTAGAATTCACTTGTGCTTTTGTTTGTTGGGAGGCTTTTGATGACTAATTCAATCTCTTCACTTGCAAATAGTCTGTTTAGCTCTTCTATTTCTTATAAAGTCAATGGAACTTGTTTATGTGTTTCTAGGAATTTGTCCATTTCATTTAGGTTGTATAATTTGCTGGCATACAGTTGTTCCTAGTATCCTTTTATGATCATTTATACTTCTGTGGTTGAAAGTAATGCCCCCCTCTCATTTCTGATTCTCTTTGAGTCTTCTTTTTTAATTTGTCAGTCTAGATAAGGGTTTGTCAATGTTAGGCTAATGTGTCAACTCAGCCAGGTAATTGTGTCCAGGTGTTTGGTCAAGTAAGCACTGGGCTAATTGTAATACCAGAGCATTTATGGACTTTGATCACCAGTGAGTTTACTGCATGGATGGCTGATTATATCTGTATCAATCAGGGAGATTGCATCAGCAATGGGTGATGCTTTTATCCAACCAGTTGAATGCATTAAAAGGGGAAGTGAATTGAACATTCAGAGAGAATTTCCCAGCTCGTCTTTGGACAGCCAACTTCTCCTAGAAACTCATCAAGGATCCTTCATTGGACTTTCATCAGAGCCCCTAGTTGCCAGCCTGCCTGAGGAACCTGGAATTGTGCATACCCATGGTCACATGAGAGACTCTTGTAAAATCTCATATCATTGACCGATATCTCCTGTTGATTCTTTTTCCCTGGAGAACCCTGAATAATACAGCTTGGTACCGGGAGTGGTTCTTGAGGAACAGAGTCTTAAACATGGGATGTCTGAGGTGGTTCTGGGAGTTTTGCAATTGGCTCTCTACTCCAGTTGGACTCAAGGGTACTAATGACTCCCTTTCCAATAATGAAGGGATTGCTAACAGTCCATTGCATGAGCTGGCAATAGAGATACACAAAATAGCATCACTGGATTCCCCTACTTCCATGCTTATAAGAAGCAAGGATCTGGGTGAGAGTGTTTTCAATACCTTAACAATTTTGTGGAGTCTAAAGGTATAATGATGTTGACTGGCTCCTCCTAGATATTCTGGATACAGTTACAAAAGAAAGAGATGAGCTAAAGTTTCCAAATTTGAAACTTAAATGCCGCATGAATGGCGTGAAAGTTGCTATGTGTGCCCTGAAAGAAAATCTTGTCTCCTGTAGCCACAGACTTGAGCTATCTGAGAATCAAACCCAGACTCTCATTGTATGAGTAGCAGAATTACAGAGGAAACTAAAATCTCAACCTTGCAGGGTTTCTGCAATTAAAGTGAAGGCATAGATTGGAAAGGAGTGGAACCCTGAGGATTGGGATGGAGACATATGGGATGATGATAATATTGGTGGGGACATTGGAACCCTAAATTCTGCTGACACTTTACCAGATAAACCTGCAATGTCCTGCCCTGTGGAGACCATACCTTGTCAACCTTGTATCATCCAGCCTGCAGCCTGCCCCAGAGAGTCTGGATCTCCTCCCAGCCATGAGGCAGGTACCAGCCAAACTCCAGCATGTACTGCCCAACTTCCAATCTGCCCTGAGGAATCTGCCTTCCAAACCCTGCCTGAAGAGATTGATCCTGTCTTACCAGAAGAAAATGCAAAGGAATGCCCTGAGGTCAGTAGCTTGCAAGACATTTCTAATCCTTCTCCTTACCCACCACCACCTCCCCTCTTGTCTTTGAGACCTATTACTAGACTACAATCACAACAAGCCCCCAAAGGTGAAATACAAAGTATGACCCATGAGGAAGTATGCTATACTCTGAAAGAACTGCATGATTTTCCAACTTATATAGACAGAAATCAGGGGATTGTGTGTGGGAATGGATACTAAGGGTATGGGATAATGGTGGAAGGAATAAAAAGTTGGATCAGGCTGAATTTATTGATATGGGCCCACTAAGCAGAAATTCTGGATTCAACGCTGCAGCTTGAGGGGTCAAAAAGGGCTCTTACCAGTTTGTTTGGGTGGCTGACTAAAACATGGACCAAAAGATGGCCTAGCATGTCTGAGGTTGAGATGCACGATTTGCCCTGGTATACAGTAGATGAAGGGATTCAAAGGCTTAGAGAGATTGGAATGCTAGAATGGATTTTCCATTTGAGACCTACCCACCCACCCCAGGAATGTCCAGAGGACACACCTTTAACCAGGACTGTGAGGAATAAATTTGTAAGATTAACCCCATCTTCTCTGAAGGGCTCTGTGGTTCTCTTCTCTGTAGTCCAGACATTACTGTAGGGGGGGTTGTAATGGAATTGGAATTCCTAAACATTATGGGGATGATCAGTTCTCAGTCTGGTAAAAGTCAAGTATTTGGCAGTTAATCACCAAAGGCAAGGTGGGCATGGCTACCGCAATGAAAGGCAGATTCAAAGCAGCACTAAGAACAGTCTGAGTCCCATGGAGTTATGGCGTTGGCTAATAGATCATGGGGTACCTAGAAGTGAAATACATGGGCAGTCTACTAAATTTCTTCTGGATCTGTATAAGAAGAAGAGTTCTAGGTCAAGTGAACAAAACCTTAACTCAAATTACAGATGCAGAGAATCATGACCCCTTAATCAATGACCAGACTTGAGACAGTTTACAGACCCAGAGCCCCTTGAATGAGGGGAAGGCCAAGTCCCCTTGGACTTGGGGAAGGATCCTGTTAAACTGGCAAAAATTTATACTGTTAATCTTCCTCCCACCTTTCCCCAGGGAGACCTATGGCCTTTTACCAGAGTAACTACATTGGGGAAAAGAAAATGATCAGACATTTTGGGGATTATTAGACACTGGCTCAGAAGTCACATTAATTCCAGGAGACCCAAAATGTCACTGTGGTCCACCAGTCAGAGTAGGGGCTTATGGAGGTCAGGTGATTGATGGAGTTTTAGCTCAGGTCCATCTCACAGTGGGTCCAGTGGGTCCCCAGACCCACTCTGTGGTTATTTCCCCAGTTCCAGAATGCAGAATTGGAATAGACATACTCAGTAACTGGCAGGATCCCCACATTGGATCCCTGACTTATGGACTGAGGGCTATTATGGTTGGAAAGGCCAAGTGGAAGCCACTAGAACTGCCCCTATCTAGCAAAATAGTAAATCAAAGGCAATACCAGATTTCTGTAGGGATTGCAGACATTAGTACCACCATCAAGGATTTGAAGGATACAGGGGTGGTAATTCCCACCACATCCCCATTCAGCTCTCCTATTTGTCCTGTGCAGAAAACAGATGGATCTTGGAGGATGACAGTAGATTGTTGTAAACTTAACCAGGTGGTGACTCCAATTGCAGCTGCTGTCGCAGATGTGGTATCAGTCCAATTTTGGACTTCTCCCAGCCTCAAACCATGAGCCAATAAATTCCCCAACCTTTTTCCTTATCATATGAATAGTTTTATTCATTTCACATCATAGTATTTAAGGATGTCAAGTTTAAGAGTGAATATTACCCAGGGACTTGCACTCTATTCTGTGGGGAATTAATGTGTTTCTGGTTGTACGCAGGTGAGTTGAACATTGTTAGGTGGAAATATATATGTATGCTTGTCTGTTATTGTTTTTACTTAGAGACTAAGTATGGTTTAAGGTAATGTGTATGGTTGCCAAGTTGACAAGGGGTGGACTGTGATGGTTAGGCTAATGTGTCAACTTGGCCAGGTAATTGTGTCCAGGTGTTTGGTCAAGCAAGCACCAGGCTACTTGTAATACAAGAGCATTTATGGACTTCAGTCACCAGTGAGTTTACTGCGTGAATGGCTGATTACATCTGCATCAATCAGGGAGATTGCATCAGCAATGGGTGATGCTTTTATCCAATCAGTTGAATGCCTTAAAAGGGGAAGTGTTTTCAGCATTCAGAGAGAATTTCCCAGCTCATCTTTGGACAGCCAACTTCTCCCAGAAACTCATCAAGGACCTTTCATTGGACTTTCATTGGAGCCCCTGGTTTGCAGCCTGACTATGGAACCTGGAATTGTGCATTCCCACGGTCACATGAGAGACTCTTGTAAAATCTCATATCATTGACAGATATCTCCTGTTGATTCTGTTTCCCGAGAGAACCCTGACTAATACAGTCAATTTTATGGATCTTTTCCAAGAACAAACTTTTATTTTATTTTATTTTTTCATTCTCAACTTCATTTATTCCTGCTGTAATCTTTATTTCTTCTCTTCAGCTTGCTTTGGGATTAGTTTGCTGTTCTTTTTCTATTTCCTCCAGGTATGCAGTTAGGTCTTTGATTTTAGCTCATTTTTCTTTTTTAATGTAAGCTTTGAGGGCTATAAATTTCCATCTCAACACTGCCTTCACTGCATCCCATAAGTTTTTATATGATGTTTTCTCATTTTCATTTTGTCTCAAGATATTTACTGATTTTCATTGCAATTTCTTCTTTTACCCACTGATTGTTTAAGAATGTGCTATTTAACTTTCAAGTATTTGTGGGATTTCCAGTTCTTCACTTATTTATTCCCAGCTTCATTCCATTATGGTCAGAAAAGGTTTTTTATATAATTTTAATCTTTTTAATTGTATTGATACTTGTCTTTGACCCAATACATGGTATATACTCTAGAACCTTCCATGTTCATTTGAGATGAATGTCTATCAAGCTGCTTTGAAGTGCAATTTACTGTATATGTTTCTTAAGTCTAGTTCATTTATCATATTATTGAAGAATCTGTTTCCTTATTCATCTTCTGTTTAGTTGTTCTATCTATAGGTGAGAGTGATGTATTGAAGTCACTAACTATTATTGCAGGGGTGTCTATTTCTCCCTTATGTCAGTATTTGCCTTATGTATTTTGGTGCATCATGGTTATGTGCATACATATTTATGATTGTTCTTTCTTTTGGTGGATTGCCTTTTTTATTAATATATAGTGTCCTACTTTATATCTTATAACAGCTTTTGACTTAAAGTTTATTTTGTCCTACATTAGTATAGGCACTCAGCTCTTTTTTGGTTATTATTTGCATGGGATACTTTTTTCCTTCCTTTCACTCTTTCAACATGTTTGTGTCTTTTGGTCAAAGGTGAGTCTTATAAACAACATATAGTTGGATCATGCTTTTTAAATCCATTCTACTACTTTGTGTGTTTTGATGGGGGAGTTTAATCCATTAACATTCTGTGTTATTACTGTATAGGAAGTAATTACTTCAGCCATTTTGACCTTTTGTTTTATATGTCATATCTTTTTTTTTTTTTTTGTCTCTCTTTTCCTTTGCTTGTATAGTTGATTTTTTTTTTTTTTACTTAGGTGACTGATCCCTTTCTCATTTGTTTCTGTATATATATATTTTTTAATTTTAAATTTTTACAGAAGCTTTAGATCATCTATATATATATATAAAACAACAAAAATATAGGGTAATCCCACATACCCCACCTCCTCCCCCTCCCACAGTTTCCTCCATTAAAAACATCTTTCATTAGTGTGGTACATTTGTTGCAATTGATGAACACATATTGAAGCATTCCTACTAACCATGGACTATAGTTTACCTTATATTATACACTGTGCCTCACTAAATTTTATGGGTTTTGACAAAATGTATACCTCATTGCAATGTCACGCAGGAAAATTCTAATGTCCCAACAATGTCCCCGTGTTACACCTATTATTCCCTCTCTCTCCCCTCAGAAACTCTGGTGGCCACTGCCTTTAAATCAATGATACAACTTCTTCCATTGATAGAATAATAATAAGACTATAATAGAATAATAACAGAATAATAATAAGTCTACTTTAGTCCATTATTCATTTCTCAATCTTGAGGATTTGGGGATAGTGATGCCCACTCTGTTTCTCCATAGGTTAGATTCTATGGAGCAGATGGATGTATTGTTTGCAGTTGTAGAATATTCTCTGTTTTATGGAATGGGCGTTGTCCATCATTTTCCTTTTGTTAGTTATCCCGGGTGAGTCCAATGAACTGGAAAGTAAGTGTTGGCTGCAACTCTGCTGACATTAAGGGCTCAACTGGCATATGAACACACCGAAGATTTAAATCTCTGGGACATACATTTAACAAGTATAGTGCTAATTATAAGTTCAAATAAAAGGGACAGAAAAGCCATGTGTAGGGAAATTATAAGTGAATCTAGTTCTGTTACCATGGGGGACATAAATTTGAAAGTAAGGCCCACTTACAGAGTGGCAAATTCCTGAGATTGGCTGTCCTGCTTATAGTGCCTTGATGTCCATAGAGCCTTCAGAAACCCCGCTATTTGAGGCATTGCTTACTATGGCAGTCAATGAGATCCTGCTGAGATGTGCAGAAGCATAAACTCTGGAACGATCTCCCAACTCACTTTGAAATCTCTTAGCCATAAAATCTCATTTGTATTTAATATTTTCTTCTTTTGGTCAAGGTCTTTTTCCAGATGCATAGCTAGTTGGTACTTTGTAATAATCCCTTGATGCCAAGGAGGCTAATCCCCAGGAGTTATGGCCCATGCTGAGGGGAAGGTAATACATTTATATGCTGAGTTTGGCTTAGAGAGAGGCCACATTTGAGCAACAAGGAGGCTTTCAGGCGGTAACTCTTAGGCTATATATAATACTAGGCTAAGTTTTAATTTCACAAGAAAAGGTTCATAAATACAATCATCAATATCAAGGGCCTGGCATAATGGTCTCTCTTCCTTCTTTAGGCTCTGCCCATGTACTCAGGGGATTCTTGCCACTGTAACAGATAATGTAGCAGGATTCCCAGGATGGGAATTCAATATTCTTTCAGTTATTGGGTGGGTTTCCACCCACCAAGACAATGCTCCATGAATACTTGAACATATTCATATGCCACAGAGGCATGCCCCAGGTACACTCCTCCCTAAATATCCTCCCATCAGTGACACCCCACACCAGTGATCCTCCCCTGCCAGTGTTCTGACCATTTTGCAATCCAAAACTTCCCCCAAAACAAAGCCAAAAATAACAAAATAAAATTAATGATAAAATAAAATAATAATAAATAACAAATAAAATAGAAAAATGAAAAATCAAAAAATAAAATGAAGTTTTTTCCTTGTGTCTTTCATCACTGTAAGATCTGTTATCTTTTATGTACAGTGACAATTGCTTCTGTATATTCCTCCAGTGTTTTATGTTTTTGGCTTTATCTTCAAAGAAGCTTTAGGTTACAGAAAAGTCTCATAGAAAATATGGAGGACTCCCATATACCCAATATCCACCTTCTTTCTCACTCTCTCCTATTAATAACATTTTATATGTGGAGGATGTTTGTTACAACTGAAGTACAAACATTGCAGCATTGCTATTAACCATGGTCAATGGTTTACATTATGGTTTAAATTTTGCACCATGTATTTCTATAGGTTTTGACAAAATTTAAATTGACCTGTATCGGTGATTGCATAAATCAGTAACTACCTTGAAATGAATGAAAATGGGAACACAACATATCAAAACCTATGGGATGCAGCAAAAGCAGTGCTGAGAGGGAAATTTAGAGCCATAAATGACTATATTAAAAAAGAAGAAAGAATTAAAATCAAAGACCTAACTGCACATCTGGAGGAATTAGAAAAAAAATAACAAACTAATCCCAAAGCAAACAGAAAGAAAGAAATAACAAAGATTAGAGCAGAGCTAAATGAAATTGAGAATAGGAAAACACTAGAAAAAAAGTAACAAAACCAAATGCTGGATCTTTGAGAAGATTAATAAAATTGACAAACCCTTAGCTAGACTAACAAAGAAAAAAAGATGATGCAAATACATAAAATAAAAAACAAGGAAGGGGATTCATGACTGATCCCACAAAAATAAAGAGTATCATAAGAGGATACTTTGAAAAATTGTATGCCAAAAGATAGATAACTTAGATGAAATGGACAAATTTCTAGAAAGATACAAGCAGCCTACAATGATGAAAGAAGAAATCGATGAATTCAACAGACTGATCACAAGTAACAAGATTGAATTAGTCATCCAAAACCTCCCAACTAAGAAGAGTTCAGGACCAGATGGCTTCACAGGTGAATTTTACCAATCATTCTGGAAAGAACCAATACTAATCCTGCTTAAACTCTTCCAAAAAATAGAAATGGAGGGAACATTCCTAATTCATTTTATGATGCCAACATCACCCTAATACAAAAGCCCTATAGCAACATCACAAGAAAAGTACAGACTAATCTCTCTAATGAACCTGGATGTTAAACTCCTCAAGAAAATATTTGCTAGTCATATTCAACAACACACCAAATGAATTATGCACCCCAAGTGGGTTTCATCCCTCGTATGCAAGAATGGTTCAACATAAGAAAACCAAGCAATGTAATACACCACATTAACAGATCAAAAGAAAAAAAAACACATGATTATCTCTATTGACGCAGAAAATGCATTTGACAAAATACAGCATCCTTTCTTGATAAAAACACTTCAAAAGATAGTAGGAGGAGGAAACTTCCTCAATATGATAAAAGGTATACGTGAAAAACCCACAAGTAACCTCATTTTCAATGATGAAATGCTAAAGGCTTTCCCTCTAATATCTGGAACAAGACAAGGATTCCCACTGTCATCACTCTCATTTAATATTGTGTTAGAAATACTTGCTTGAGCACTTAGGCACGAAAAAGATATAAAATGCAGCCAAATTGGAAAGTCAAAAGTAAAAATTTCAGTATTTGCAGTTGACATGATCCTATACTTAGAAAGCCCTGAAAAATATACAACAAAGCTTATAGCACTGATAAACTAGCTCAGTTAAATGGCAGCCTATAAGATCAACATGCAAAAATAAGTAGCATTTCTATACACCGATGATGAGTAATCAGAGGAGGAAAACAAGTAAAAAATTCCATTTACAATAGCAACTTAAAGGATCAAATACCTAGTAATCAACTTAACTAAAGATGTGAAGGTCTTCTACACAAAAAATTATACAACATTGTTAAAGGAAATCAAAGAAGACCTAAATAAAAGGAAGAATACTCCATGTTCATGGGTTGAAAGACTAAACATCATTAAGATGTCTGTCCTACCCAAATAAAAATTACAACAGCATTTTTACTGAATTGGAAAAGCTAATTATGAAATTAATTTGGAAGGGCAAAAGCCCCTGAATAGCCAAAAACATATTGAAAAAGATAACGAAATTGGAGGAATCACACTACCTAACTTTAAAGCATAATACAAAGCTACAGAGTTTCTGTATATTTTAAAAAGTACTTTATTTGTGGTTACCCTGGAATTTATATTATACAACCTAAATCTATAACAAGCTAATTTGAAAAGATAACAACTTAGCTTCAATAGTATGCATATTATCTGTTCCCATAGCCCTCTGTTTTGCCCTCTTTATATGTATATATATATTTTTTTTTTTCCCCACTTTACTACTTTATCACTTGTATGTCCATTATCAGGAAATATGCTGTCTTCTTGTTCAATTGTATTATGACTCTTACAGGAATTAAAGAGTAGAGTTGTCCATTGAGGATACAGTACTATTGGATTTTGAATTTATAGCATTGTTAGTTTATTAGTTTGTTAGCTACCTTTGTTGATTTTCATTTCTTCACAACACTCCAAGCTACTTTTGCCTGTCTTTCATTTCAATATGCAAAATTCCCTTCAGTAATTCTTTTAGGGGAGGTCTTTAGTTGATGAACTCTCTCTGTTTCTGTATATTTGTGAATATTTTCAACTCCCCTTCATTTTTGAAGGACAGTTTTACTGATGTCTGTGTTATGACTTGAACCAGAGAATCTTCTAACATAACCAAGTTGTAAAATTACTAACACTCTTTGCATCCAGACATAACACCATTACAGCTTGTTACCCGAAGACATCAGCAGTCCAAATGGCAAAATTTTGAAAGACAAGCTCAAACTCAATTAATCTGTCTTTAATCAGTATATTTGATGAGTTCACATATAAATTCTCCTTTCTTTTTTCTTCCAAAATTGTCTTGTCAACCATAAAGGTAAAGCGTAATATGAAAGAGCAAACACTTTAATAAGTTCCAAAGAATCTGAACTGATTTTTCCCTCTCTTAGAACACACTTTCTTTGCTTGGTACATCTTTTTAGTAGCATATCTGACATTGGACGTCTGACCTTTGCTACTCTAATATCTGTTAATGGAAACTTCACCTCATGCAAAGATAAAATGGATTTTTGGCAGCTGTGAGAGATTATGAAGAGTAAGACCCATCTTGGTTGGAATAAGAAGAAAAGAAGGCATCTGTACCTTAAATAGTCAGCTGGTTTTCATTATACATCAAGCCTACATTTATTACAAAGAGGGTAGCCAAGAGACAAACATTGATAGGTCTCTGCACTTAGACTGCTTGATAAGTACTTCTTTTCATCTTGACTTGAGTTCAAATGACTCTTAAATCTGTTCAAATTAGATGGCATATATCTAGGAGACAAACTTAGGGAGACCTCTACTTTTTTCCTTATCAGATTGGTTTGGCCCTTATTTTTATCCTGGGTATAGTGAAATCTTAGTTCTTCCAACTCATTAAAAGAAACAAGTGGTTCTATAAATCCCTAAAGATACATAAATAAACATTTAAAATTGGTTTTGTGATGTGATTTATATATTTTTATTTAATATGGTTTTGTCTTATGGCTGAAGAATTTGCAATATGTCCAAACAAAGAAAGAAGTTGTATACATAGTCCTGACACAGAAGCAGTCTGATATGAGTCTAGATTCCATATACAGAGAACAATTGCATTAGATTTCCTGTGGTCATTTCTTATCTTTTGTTTTGGTGTATTTAAGCTATATATTTAAATGTTGGTGATAGTCAATTAAATGCTAGCTCCTGTGATAAAAGCATTTTCTAAAGGCACTAAAATAACTTATAGGTGTAGAATGGTTGTATTTTAGAGAACTGGAGGATAACAGAAAGGTCTAGACCCATATGTGTAAGTAAAGGGAATTAGAATAATGATATTATCAGAACAATTCATGTGAAATATTTGGGTCACATGTGAGTGGCAGTTTTAGATGTAACATATTTGGAGAAATATTTGTTTACTTAGGAGAAAGCAGTAAGAAAAAAGTAGGTCTCTGTGCATTATGAGATGCCTATTTATTATGAAAATCAGTTTGTAAAATAAGATAAAATAAAATAGTAAAATAAAATGAAAGTATATATAAAAGTTATGTACCAAGCATTGTCAATCATAAATATTGGGGATGAAGAATAAGACATGATCCCTATCTTTGAGGAGTTTATAAGCTAATGAAAAGACACAAAT
>JAQZBX010073273.1:0-14937 GCA_029593785.1 Cabassous unicinctus | reverse complement strand
AAAAAAAAAAAAAAACCCTTCTAGAAATAATAAACAAGTTCACCAATATAGACTACAATATTAAAATGCAAAAATCAATTGTATTTCTATATACTAGCATGGGCACCAAAATTAATAATACAATACCATTTACATTCACTCAAAAAAAAATGAAATTGTGCCTGTAAATATAGCAAAATATGTTACAGGCCTTATATACTGAAAACTGTACTCTGCTGATGAAAGACCTCAAGATCTAAATAAATGGGAACACATAGTATGTTCATGAATCGAAAGACTCAACATAGTAAAGATACAATTCTCCCTAAATTGATGTACAGGTTTATGGCAGCTTGAAATTATTTTATGAATCCCAAAAAGATAAAGATTATGTTTGTAAACTAATCTATTGCTCTGGATGTGATACTTTGTGACTGCATTAAATTCAGCTGAGGGGCCTTTGATTAGATTACTTAATAAGCTCAATTTAAGGCTTTTGATTGGACTAAGTCAATGAGGCTTGATTCAGGTTGAGTCTCTGTTCCCTTGCTGGGTCTGATATAAACAGAAACACAGAGAAAGACTCACTCAGACAGACACAGGAAAAGAGAGCTCTGCCATTTTTTATCCTGCCATGTGACAGAAAGGAGAGGCTCCAGGGAGAGAGGAGCCATTTGCCTGATAGCTTGCAGGTGAAATCGGGAAGAAAGCAGAGTAGCGAGTCTGAGCGAAGAGGCCTGGTAAGAGAAAAGCCCTATGACTAGTTGCCCTCAGCTGAGCTCTGTGAGATGGTACAGCCCAGAGGGGAAGGCAGAGACCAGGCAGAGATCGCCCGCCATCTTGCTTCAACACATGGCAGCTGACTTGGGTGAGAAAGCACCTCTAATGGTGCCTTGAGTTGGGCTTTTCACGGCCTTGAAACTGTGAGCTTTTACCCCAAATAAATATCCTTTATAAAAGCCAACACATTTCTGGTACTTTGCATCAGCAGCCCTTTTGGCAAACTAAGACAGGTTTAACAGACATCTGATCAAAATCCCAGCAAGATTTCTTTTTCATAGATATAGATAAGATTATTCTAAAATTTTATGGAAAGGTAAAAGAACAGCTAAGGCAATCTGACAAAGAAGAATAAAGGGAGAAGACTCTGTCTGCCTGATTTCAAAACTTATCTAACTATAGTTATCAAGACTATGTGATATTGGCAGAGGGTAGGCATACCCAGTGGAACAGAATAGAGAACCCAAAAATAGACCACTCAAATATGCCCAACTGATTTCTGACAGAGGTGATATACAATTCGATGAAGGCAAGATAACCTTTTCAACAAATGGTACAGGAGCAATTGGACATTCATGGTAAAAAAACAAAAAAATTTTTAAAAAGAAAAAAAGAGAACAATAACCTAAGTCTCATACCCTGTACAAACATTAACTCAAAAATGTGTCACAGACGTAAGTGTTAAACTACAAAACTTTTAGAAAAAAAAAAAAAAAACATAGAAGAAAACTTTCAAGATGCAGGGCTTGGCAAGGAGTTCTTAGACTTGGCATAATTCATAAAAAGGAAAAATTGGTATTGGATTTCAGCAAAATTTTAAAATTTTGCCCTATGAAAGATGCTGTTAAGAGGATAAAAGGGCAAGAGAATGGGAAAATATATTTGCAAATCATATATCCAACAGAGAACTAGTATCTAGAATATATAAAAACTGTCGAAACAGGAGAAAAAAACAAACAACACAACAATCCAATTTGAATGTGGCCATAAGAAAGAGATTTTACCAGAGAAGCTATATATATAGCTATATATATGTCAAATATGCACATGAAAAAAGGTTCAAAATCATTAGCTACCAGGGAAATACAAATTAAAATCACAGTAAAATATCACTGCACACCTATCAGAATGGTTAAAATTTTTTTAAGTGACATCAACAAATGCTGGTAAGGATATAGAGAAACTGGGTCACTCATTCATTGCTGATGGAGCAGTTAACAGTTCATTAAATGCCACTACCATATGACCTAGCAATTGCACTCCTGGATATTTATCCCAAAGAGCTGAAGGAAATATTTGTACACAAATGTTTGTAGCAGCTTTATCTGTAACAGTCACAAACAGAAACCACCCACATGTCCTTCGATGATGAATGGCTAAACAAATGCTGGTACATTCATGTCATGGAATGCAACTCCACAGTAAAAAGGAGCAAACTATTGATGACACAACAATCTAGATGGATCTCCAAAGAATTATGCTAATTGAAAAAAAGGCCACTCTCCAAAAATTACAATTTGTAGTGAAATGATAAAACTCTAGAAATTAGTATTTGCCACTAATTAAATGGCTATGAAAGGGCAACACAAGTTGCTCATCACCTTGAGGAAATGGAAATGGTCTGTACCTTGACTATCAATGTCAATATCCTGGCTGTGATACTGCACTATAGCTTTGCAAGATGTTACCATGGGAGGGAAACTGGGTAATGGTACATGGGATATCTCTATATTATTTC
The DNA here is from genome assembly GCA_029593785.1 of Cabassous unicinctus. Classification (NCBI taxonomy): domain Eukaryota; kingdom Metazoa; phylum Chordata; class Mammalia; order Cingulata; family Chlamyphoridae; genus Cabassous; species Cabassous unicinctus. The sequence continues at coordinate 12,440 of JAQZBX010073273.1, read as the reverse complement.
TTGCAACTACATAAGGGCCTACAATGATCTCAAAATTTAAAACCATATTTATAGGTACATATGTATGGATATGGATATGGATATGGATATGGATTATCAAAATCCCAGCAAGATTTCTTTTTCATAGATATAGGTAAGATTATTCTAAAATTTTATGGAAAGGTAAAGGAATAGCTAAAGCAATATGTCTATGTCTAATGTCTAATGTCTATGTCTATGTATGGAACTCACCCTAAGCTATTCAGAGAGCCATAGTTCTGAAAGAAAAGTAGACCCTAAATAAGCCATGGGAAAATGCAAAAACACTGGTAGAACGAACTAGCCCCTTGATTAAGGCTAACAAGTGCCCATTCACAGTAGACGTCACCCCTAACATGTGATCAGGAGACAAGTCACCCACTATGCTGAGGAGCAGGCACTCCAAAATCCATGTAAAATAAACTGCAGTCCTGGAAATTGTAAGGTGAGAAGAGTGTGGAAACCAAGGATGTTGTAATGACAAGTGCAAACAGAGAGTGGAGAGTTACCATGGAGTCTAGAAAGAGTCCAGGGCAAGACACTGCAGGTATTTTCCCAGCACTGACCAGGGACAGAGCCAGGCTGGCCAACACAAACATCCAGTCCACTGGGCAAATAGATCCCTCAGTGAAGGAGGATGTTTCACCAGGCAGTCACCGCGTGACGGAAATATACCCTCTAGGAAATCCAATTTCCTTTGCTTAGGGTCTATATTCCTCAAGCAAACTCCTGATCTTAATCTGATTTTTGATGGTTTCCTCATTGGAAGAGAAGGAGCTAATGGGATCTGGTTTGCTCAAGAATTTTGAGTTTTCTTCCCTTGGGGCTCTCCCCTAGGTTTTGTTTTTGCTTTTGGCATTTAGTATTTTGTTCTAAATGGTTTTCAGGCATGATAGTATTTTCCCTCCAACAAGAATATCATCATCCTGAGCCAAGAGACTGATTCAACAAACATTCATTAAGCACCTGCTTTGTGCTTGGACCTGCGCAAGGATCAAGGGCAAAATGACGGCTGTGATATGATCCGTGCCCTAGAAAGTGCTAATTCCCTGGTGCTCCTGTCATGGCATTATGGCCAAAAGTGTGGGTCCAGAATCCAACAAATGGGGTTCAGATCCTGGCTCCAGTATTCACTGTTTATGTGACTTTGGACAAGAAACTTAACTTCTCTGACCCTCAATTTCCTCATCTGTAAAATGGGGATAATGTCTCAGAACTGTGAGGATTCCGTGAGTCAATTCACTTAACTCCCCTGAGACACAGTAAGCATTCATTAAAAGGTAATTATTACCACTGATGATCGTTCTCTAGTAGTCTCAGATTTCTCAACCCTGTTAGATGACACTTCTCTCTACTGCCCAGATAATTTGCTTGACCATCCGTGGTCCTGTCAGTCACCAGGGCCCCCTTCTAGGCATCTAGGAGCCCCAGGGGTTGCTGGGAAGTCTACAACGCCGCTTGGCTGTCACTCACCACCAGGCAGCGAGTCTCCTGTCTCGTAGGCCTTAAGACCAGCTTCTGTCAGGCTCTCCCACTACCCCTACTTTTGCTACCTCACTTCACCCCCAAGAATGGAAGGAGGTCTCCCCTCATTTCCCACACTGTTGGCTGAAAGCCAGGCCTTAACATTTGAGACGTGACCTTCAGAGGCTTGGGGACAACCAAAGAGAACTGTGCCCAGATGCCCAGAAAATTCTAAGCAATTCTCAGAGCCCAAATGCGGCCCTGGCTCGCCCCTGTTTCAGGGGAAACCTCTCTTCCTCTCAAAAAAACTACCCAGTCTCCTGGCCCCATCTCCTCTGAGGCCCCTAGAGAAGCAAAAGCGTTTTGTTTTGTTTCATTTTAAACAGAAACGTAATCTGAGGTACAACGCTGCCCACTGAGAAGACGGTCTTGCTCAATTTTAGGGAGAGCAGTTTAGCCACAAGGCCCCCATGTTTCCCCAAGCCTCGTGTCTTAGCTTTACCTCTGCAGGTCTGTGAGGCCCCAGAGAAGCACCTGCCCTCCAGAGGACAAGCAGGCCTCACCTCCAGCAGAAATACGCTGGTGCCACATCCTGTGATGGTCTTGATCCAGCCCAGCACCAAAGTTTCACGCAATCTTTTTTTTTTTTAAAGATTTATTTTATTTATTTATCCCTACCCCCCTTGTTGTTTGCAGTCGCTGTCTGCTCTCTGTGTCCATTCGCTGTGTGCTCTCTGTGTCTGCTCGTCTTCTCTTTAGGAGGCACCAGGAACCGAACCCAGGACCGCCCATGTGGAAGAGAGGCGCTCAATCACCTGAACCCCCTCAGCTCCCTGATTTGTTGTCTCTCTCATTGTCTTTCCTCTTTGTGTCTCCTGTTGCGTCATCTTGTAGTGTCAGCTCACCGTGCCTACCCGCCGCACCAGCTCGCTTTCTCCAGGAGACACCAGGAACCGAACCTGGGACCTCCCATGTGGTAGGCAGAAGCCCAATCGCTTGAGCCACATCCGCTTCCCTTCACACAATCTTGAGGTTCTTTATAGACCAAGATGCCCCGTCGCTATTCACTTCACCTAGAATACGCCACAGCAGCTGAAATGGGGGCTTGAGATGCCGTCCACATTTGAAACAGGTATAGCCAGGCCATTTCTAGCATGTACCTGAACACAGAGTTCGGCTCAGGAGAAACATCAATCTGACCTCCCAAAACAAGTGAAAAGCCATTTAAATCTGTTCTGGGGCTTTTTTCTAGGGCCTGGGGACTGAACCCAGGACCTTGTATGTGGGAAGTTGGCTGAATCACATCAGCTCCCCCGAGTTGTTTTTTTGTTTGTTTGTTTGCTTGTTGTTTTGTTTTTAGGAGGCACCAGGGACCAAACCCGGGCCCTCCCAGGTGGTAAGTAGGCGCTCAACCGCTTGAGCCACATCCGCTCCCGTTAGGTGTTTTAAAAATAAAAAGCTAAAAGGAAATACAGCAAAACATCTTTAAGTCCTCTTTCCCTTCTCATGCCTGGCTGCCACCCCGGGAGTTGAGCCCTTCTTTTTCTTCCCCTGTGGTAGCTCAGCCCTTCCTAGGATAAAATCAATCAAGGCTTCTTCTCATCAGCCTGTATGAGGGCAGCCAGGCTAGCAGAAAGAAACAGAATCTTTCCTAAAAGTTCAGGCGGTGGGGAAGAATGGAGATCATGCTTTAATGCTCTAATTTTTTTTCCCTCCCACATTTTAGGTTGACTAGTGAGACAGCATCTCCAAACTATTCTCATTAAACAGATGGCCGTCTCCTGTCAACATGACTACACATTCAACCTGCTCAGGAAAAAACAAAGTTTGACCAACAACTTGACTAATTTTTTATTTTACCAAAGGAGAATCAAAAGATAAAGAGAGGGGGGCAGATGTGGCTCAAATGGTTGGGCGTCCGTCTCCCAGATGGAGGGACCTGGGTTCGATTCCCGGGACCTCCCAGTAAAAAAAAAGAGAGAGAGAGAGAGAAAGAGAAAAAAAAAGGAGAGGAAGGAGAAGAAAAAAAAAACGGAAGATGAAGAGATGAAAAGAAGTTGAGAGAAAGTGAGAGGGGAGCAGGAAAGAGCGTGGAATGAACATTTCCTATTGGAGGAAAGGTCGTTAAAGACAGTCTGTTCATTTTCCCGGCACATACTGGGGAACCCAAAATAAGATCACTGGTACATGACATTGCACTTTCTCGAAACACCTTTCTGAGAACACCTCCCACAATGTGTCAAAACAAATGAAATTCCACATTCCGGCTTGTAAATATTTCTCTCCTGCAGTAAATGAAAGCTGTGCCTCTTACAGATACCTCACGGCTTAGTTATTTTTTATGAGGTGTATAAATAAGACCCAGGGAATGATTGGAGAGTTTCTGTCCTGGCAATATCATTTTCATACTATGGGAGAGCAAATATTTACATAATTCAGTTCAACAACTACTGATTGCATATACATAGTATTATAGATAAATATGTATCAATGCATATGAGAACTAAACGAAGAGAAGCCGATCAGAATCAGGCAGTATGTGTGAGCCCCGAAGGCAGACCCCCTCAGTTCCTGGAGAGGGCTGGGCTGTGTGACTTTGCGAAACAGATGTTATTTGAGTACCATCGCATCATTCACTTAAAGCTCCTGTGTGTGCCTCCCTGATGTCCCAGTATGGGGATAAATAAAATCTGTGCTCATGCATTAAATCAACATGAATTACATACCACTGAAAATACATATAAGATTCAGGAATTGCATCTTTATTTCTGAACACATTTGTTATGAAAGGCTCTCCAAGAGATGGAGGAGCCAGGGGGCAACGTTTGCATTTTTGTCAAAGGAGTCAAAGGTTTCCAGTTACATCTGTTAGTTAAATGCTTAAAGGTTGAGTGGGTGTCCTTGCAGATATTCGCAAACACCTTTCTAAACCCAACAAAGTTTGCAGCGGAAAAGGTAGCCTATAAAATGTATTGATTTCTGCATCTATGCTGAAGGAAAAATTAAAACTGCTTCTAAAAGTTTTAAACGAAAAATATTTATTTCAAATATCGGCTAGAGCTAAAACCTAGGAACAGAGATCATTGTACAAGTACTAAAATTGAAAATGAAAAGCACAGAATGAATTTAATGCCTGTTTCATGATTCTGATTGTAGGTTTTTATTGGTGATGGTTGTTTTGAGCTGATTTGCTTTTCTTCTCCCATTACTTTTCATTGATTTTCAACTTCTCAAAACCCAATGTTCATTCATCCTAGCCCACGAGCTCTCTGGGGCCAGGGGACAATTCCTTTTATCTCTGAAGAATCTGGCACATATTGGGAACTCAATAAATGTTTATTGCAAGAATAAATGGCTACATTTCTTGAAGAGTTAGGGTTTGAAGGAGGAAACTAATGGAAGGGCCTGAGGGACGAGAGGCCAGAATGAGATGGACCTTCCCTCAATCTCTCCAGTACCCTAACTCTGGAAGCCGAGGAAGCAAACTCTCTAACGTGTCCAGACACAGTGGCTTCAGGCCAAGTCTCTGAGCACCACATGCTCACAGAATGCTGACACGTGCACTGGGGTAAAGCACAACCCAGCCACCCTTTGGATCTACTAGTCACACACTCAGAAGTCACCAGGGTCCAGGTGAGGGGAGAAGGCCATGAAACAGAGGTTACAAGGAAGAACCAACAAACATGAGAGCCTGCTCTGCAGCAATTCAATAAATATTTATTGATTAAAAGAATTGACAGCAGGGACTCGGACAGATATCTAGGCACCAATGTTCATAGCAGCTTTATTCATAATAGCCAAAAGGTAGGAACACCCAAATATGCACCAACTGATGCAGGGATAAACAAAATGTGGTATGTCGGTGCAACGGAATATTATTCAGCTGTGTTTTTTTTTTAGGTGGTACCGGGGATTGAACCCCAGACCTCGTATATGGGAAGCAGGTGCTCAACCACTGAGCTATAACCGCTCCCCTTATTCAGTTGTGAAAAGGAATGAAGTTCTAATACATAGGACAATATGGATTAAACTTAAAGATATCAAGTTGAATGAAATAAGCAAGACACAAAAGGATAAATATTGCATGATTTTACTTATATGAAATATGTAAATAAGCAAATTCATAGAGAAAGAAAGTAGGTGACAAGTTACCAGGGGCTGAGGGTGAGGGTGGGGGAAATGGGGAGTCATTGCTTAATGAGTTTGTGTTTGAGGCGATGGAAAATTTGGGGAGTAGATAGTGGTAATGGTTGCATAAAATTGTGAGTTAATGCCACAAAATTAATGGAATTAATGTTACTGAATTGTATACTTAAAAGTGGTTAAAATGCAGAAATTTGAGTGTATATGTTATCACAATAAAAAGTTTGTTTTTTTTTAAATCACTGATCCCATGTTTTATGCCAGATACTGTACTTGGTGCTGCAAATACAGAGGATGAATAAGTTCCTCAAGGAACAAGTGTGACAGGATCATGGAAAGATGCTGGGGACCCCTGGACATCTGGGTCAGGCTTCTTATTCCTCACACACCATCACGTAATAGCTGGTAGTTCCTAGCGTCTGAAAGCAAAGGCCCATGCTTCTGTGTGTTCCCCCAAGCAGGAGCTTTAAATTTTAAATTTTTTAAATTAAAACTAATTTCATAAAGTTAAAATAATAGGATTATTTTCATAAAATTATAATATATATAGTAAGATCATTTTAATAAAATTAAAAATTAAATCCTCTGTATGGCTGACCATCGATTTGCCTGGACTGAGAGGGATGGGCCTGGACTGTTTTTGGGTTGTTTTTTTTAATCCCCCTCAACCCTCCCAAGATGGCTTCCTCATCTGTCTGCTCATTGTCGGCTCGTCTTCTTTATTTTATTTTATTTTTTCCAAAGATTTATTTATTTATTTATTTATCCGCCCCCCTTGCTGCTTGTGTTTTGCTGTGTCCATTCGCTGTGTTTTCTCCGTGTCTGCTTATCTCCCCCTTGCTGTGAGGTCCCGCTGCATCAGCCCACCGCGCCGCGCGGGCTGGCCTGCCCTCACAAGGAGGCCCCGGGAAGCGAACCCGGGGCCTCACACATGGTAAACGGGGGCTCTATCGATTGAGCCACACCCGCTTCCTGCTCATCTTCTTTAAGAGGTACCAGGAAAACAAACCCGGGACCTCCCATGTGGGAGGCAAGTGCCCAACCACTTGAGCCACTTCTGCTCCCTGCTGGATGCGGCGCCTGCTCATTGAGGCCTCTGCTCATTGTGGCGGCTGCTCATTGCAGCGGTTATGGCATCTGTTCATTGCAGCTTCTGATCATCTTCTTTAGGAGGCACTGGGAACCAAACCCAGGACCTACCATGTGGGAGGCGGGTGCCCAACTGCTTGGGTCACATCCGCTCCCCTGGACTGTTCTTGCAATAAACCAGAGGAAGTCCTGGACTGGAAATCTAACTCAGAGTGATAGCTTAGCAATCCTGGTCATAAGCGTTGAGACAACAAATCACAAAGTCTCCATGAGCCCCCCCGGGGATGAGTATCTTCCCCCAGTGAGGGGCCACTGGGCAACTGACAAGGAGCACAGAGGAAGCTTGAGGTGCTCAAGTGGTCTCCTGCCAGGGTAGAGTAAAAATACTCTTCCATGAATTGCAGCAAATGCAAGGCAATAATAACAGGGTGGTTATGGGAACTCTGCGTTTTATATATTTTACGCATGATATTTCTGTAAACCTACAACTTCTCTATCAACAACAAAAACAACAACAAAAATCAATTAAAAATAAAACTGGGAATGACCCAAATGTCTATTAACAGGTGAACGGGTTAATAAGGCGTGGTATAGTCATATAATGGAGAATTAGTCAGCGATGTAAAGGAATGAACTGTTGATACATGCAACAACATGGATGGAGCTCAAACCAATTATGCTGAGCAAAGTAAATCAGAAAATAAAGAGCAAAAAAACAAAAGCAGCAATTTCATATGAACCTAATACAATAATGACAGTAACGATAGCAGCAAATGCTTTTATAGTACTTCCTGTGTGCCAGGCAAGTTCTAACTCCTTTACATACACACTCACTTCATCCTCACAACAAGCCTGTAAGGTGAAGACTGTTGTCCCCATTTTATAGAGGGTGAAGCCAAGGCACAGGGAGGGCTGGAAGTGTGCACAGAGTTCAGGGAGAACACAGAGGAAGGGCCAAGATGTTCAGAAAAGGCTTCCAGAAGGAGCCTGAGGAGCCTCGTGCCTGCTGCCCTGCCCTCCAAAAGCCAACGGAGCAACCAAAGACCCACATCTTGTTTGACTGGGGCCAAATTTGCCTGGTCATTTTATTCAAGTTACACAACATATCCTTCTCTGCAACGAGAGTTGTCCCTGAAGATGCAAGTCACACCATGCAAACTCACTTAAGATTTACTTCATAAATATTCGTTGCATCAATGCATGAGTGAGGATTAAAAAAAGAATCCCCATATAAAACCAGAACGCAAACTCGTAAAATTGCCACACTACCTGGAATACTCAGATGTGAGGGGTGACAGGAGGGCGCCGAGCTTTTCAAACCCATTACCTGATAAAAGCTTCACAAGAACACCGCGTGGGAAATCGCATCACTTTAACGCATAGGTAAGGAAAAGGACTCGGAGAGGGGACGGAAGCCAAATGCTCCCGAACACTGAATGTGGCAGAGAGAAGATTTTGACCATCCTCTTTTCCTTCCTGCCTTGAAGCTGCTAGGCTCTTTCTCCTCCCAGTAGGAAAATGGAATCGGGAAATCGATTTAAGATTATTCAACTGCCGGAGGAATACAGAGGCACATTCAGAGGGGTGGGAAGGTCTTGGAAATAGCTTCTGGTCGGGTAGTCTGATCTGCCCATCACAACCCCGCAATCCCCCTGCCCCACAGAGAAGGACACTTTAAGCACCGGTCAGGGCAGCCTCGGCCGGGTCACTGCAAAGCGAAATATGGCTATTCTCACACTCTGGCTCCTTGCTCGATATTCCTTATCAGCCACCAGAAGCTACTGTCATTACAACATTACCTCCTGATGGGCATATTACAATTTCCTAGATTACATCTTATCTGACATTAGTTACATTTTAGGGTGGCTGCTTCCTGGCACTTTAATTTCATAAGTAACCTATCTCCAAATCACAGAGGAGGATGCGTTACAGCCACTTCCATCTCCTCCCGGAGCCTCGTTTCCAGAACCTAGCATTTTCTTCCATGGGCCTGGATTCCAGGCGGTACTCTTTTCTGATTCTATAGCCTTCTATTAACTATAATAAGTGATGATAATGTTTTTTACCTCACCAATTTTGTTTTCTATTTTTGGTGTTCGGCATGAGAGGAACTACAGGCCGAATCTGATTGTATAAAATTGTTGTCTTCATGGCAAAGTCCCCTTTTACAAGAAATGGGTCACCAAGCATCTAAGGGATTTGTCTTATTATTATTAACAATTTTAATTACAGGGATTAGATATCATGTCATAAATAGACACTAAAGACGTAACTCTATGCACGATTACCGCATTATCATCAAGGGTTAACAAGGGGAAAGAACGTGTTTTTACAAAATATAATAATATGTAATATTCTAATACTGATGAGAAAAATTTTTTCAAATAGAGCAAATGGCAGGAGAGGCACCTAAAGCACTGTCAATTTGCCTCCACTGCCAGATGGCAAAATACAGTTGTGTAAAAAGATAGGACTTAATTCAGTTCCTCAGGAAATACACTCCCTAGGAGCTTATGGCAAATGATAAAGGAAAAAGGACAAAGCTTAGGGAATGAGGAAGTTGAGATTATGAAAAATGATGAGTTTAAAAGAAAAATTGTGCTAAATCTCTTCATTGGGCAAACAACTATTTTTCCTGGAAGAGTACTTTCTACAGAATCCTCTTTCCAGCCTCTGCCTTCCTTTCTGCCATGGGCCAAAATTTAAGTCCAGATTACAGTTGACCATTGTTCTGTATTTTATACATAAAGAAGAAGAATGGCTATTTCCCATGCACTGGGAAAACTGGAAACGGTTGATGGATATTTTACTGAATGGATTTGCAAGTTCTGCTTTAGCAATCTCTCTTCCAATATACACTCTATGGTAGTAGCTAGCTGGTGGGAATAAAGTATTAGTGGTTAGACTGTATCTATTATTTAATGTCCTCAAGCTTTTGTGGTAGAATTTGGATAAAGGGATTGAATGCTAAATAGTACAAAGCATAGCTAAAAAATAATGGCTGGATTGTCAAAAAACAAATACTCCAAACATACATACTCTAATGAGGCTGAGTAAGGGAATTTCAAGCGAGAGAAATTTGAGAGCTAAGATAGAAGAGTATGGTGATGACTGAAGATGACCTGGCAGCACTGAAGAGTCAGCTAATGTGACAGAGCATGAATTTGTAGAGATTATCAGCCACCACGATATGTGTTGTTTGCATGAGCCATCCGTTTCCATCTCCTACCATGCCCTCCCAGCATCTGGAAGGCTAAAAGCCACTATCCGGGACTGAATCCTAGCCCCCATGAAAACATGTGTAAAAACATGTTCAAGCCTTAACCCATGCCCTGTGGGTGTGAAGCCACTTGTAAAGAGGACCTCTGGTGATGTTATTAGTTAAGGTGTGGCCAAATTGAACCAGGCTAAGTCTAAATCCGTATGACTGGAGAACTAATAAAGAGAAGAAATTCTCCACTTACTAGTCAGACAGTAGAAGCTCAAAGTGAGGAGCCAGAGAGGAGAGGGAAGTCACCATGTGACAGAAGACTGTCTTCACCAGAATGCTTCGAATTCCAGGAAAGAGCATGGTCTTGCTGACATCTTGATTACAGAATCCAAGCCTCCAAACTGTGAGCTAATAAATCCCTGTCCTTTAAGTCAACTCTTGCATGACATGTGTCATAGCAGCCCTGGCAAACTAAGACAGTCACAATTTCCAGGCTCTGCAAACAGGATTCTAGATGTGCTTTATGCTCTGTCAATGAGATGCACTTGTGTAAAAGGCAAAGGGAAGTCACCTTCTGTAGTGGGGATGACTGTTAAGCAAGCTCAGCAGATGTGGGTGTTTGCAGAACATTCCACGTTCTGGTCACCAGCTTGGTGGGTGAGAGGCAGCGGTAGGAATGGCAGCAGAGGTGGCAATTTCTTCCAATTGAATTGCGAGTGTGATGGTGAACCCAAAAGTCCAGTAGGGCCCTGACTTCCACTCTTTAAAATCTTCAAAATTTTATAAACACACAATTCATTGCATTCAATCCCTTTCTGCTTAAAATCGTCCTAGTGGCTTATGCTTTCTGCACTAGTTAATGTGTGTGATATCTCTAGAGCCAAAACATCCTAAGATTATGAGGCTGGATAGTTGAACCGGCCTTGGATTAGTATTTTGCAGGGCAAGTTAAATGGAAGGGAAAAGGGAAAAAGCGATTTGGGCGGCATTTCCCAAAGTATGAGATGAATATCTCTGGTTATTTAAGTGGGGCAAGGCCATGGCATTCAATAACATTGAAACATGTAATGAAGAAATCTTTCCCTTTTCAATTTTAATCATGTATTTTTAATAATATATAGAAACCATTGACTTCTTCAACAACTCTCTAACACATACCAATCCCTTTTTCTTGTAAAGAGAACGGGTCCAGAGCCTCCCTCTGATCAGGCAATATCTAGCTAGAATATAAAAACGTTTTATTTTCGACATATTCATTTTCAGTTATTTTCTCAGTAGGGCAAGTGATACAACCTTTCCATTTATGTTAGGGAAAGAAACTGTCCTTTTATTTTTTACTTTTTATTTTGAAATTTTTGAGATATAAAAAAAACAAAAGAATAGCACAATGAAAACCCATATCCCCACCAAAGAGATGCAAAAATTGTCTCCATATTCAAGATTTTCTTCATCTATAATTTCTTTTTTATTGCACAATTTAAAAATAAAGTACAGACATTGTGACCCTTCAACTCTAAAATACTTCAGTATGGAATTCCAGAAAATAAGAGCATTCTTCTACAAGACCCATTATCACATATAAAATTAATAATACCTTCATGTCATGTAGCCCATGTTCAATTGTGAGGGTATTTTTGTTAAATAAATTCATTTTTTTAAATGTGAGATGATTTAAAGAAAAAGCACTAGCAAATAAGAGGTAATAATAGTTGATATATGGATATGGGAAAATTGTGATGATGGTAGCAAATGATTAAAGTTTATAAAACACTAGCTTGAAAACTAATAGCTAGAAAACTGTAGAAATGGAAACTGATGAGGTTTGTGCTATATCAGACAAGGAAGTAAAGCCAGAGAGATGCTAACTATTTGGGAAAAAATAAAGTGGGCTGAGAAATAGAAGTTAAACCTTGATCAAAGAATAAGAGATGGGAAGAAAAGAAAAAATGAAGTGGAGTGATAAAAAGTGTATGCAAACCCTATGCCAAATGATTTTTGACAAGAGTACCAAATCCACTCAGTGGGGAAAGATAGATTCTTCAATAAACAGTGCTGGGAAAACTGGATATCCATATGCAAAATAATGAAGTTGGACACTTACCTCACACCAAATACAAAATTTAACTCAAAACGGATCAAAGACCTAAGTATAAAAGCCAAAACTATAAAACTCCTAGAAGAAAATATAAGGCAACATCTTTAGGACCTTGTGTTAGGCAATGGTTTCTCAGACTATACCAAAAGCACTAGCAACCAAAGAAAAAGCTGATAAACGGGGCTTCATTAAAATTTTAAACTACTGTGCATGAAAATACCTTATAAAGAAAGTAAAAAGACAACCTGGAGAATGGCAGAAAATATTTGGAAACCATATATCTGATAAGGGTTTATTATTCAGAATAAATAAAGAACATCTACAAGTCAACAACAAAAAGACAACCCAATCAGAAAATGGAAAAAAAATATCCAATAGACACTTCTGCAAAGAAGATATACAAATGGCCAATAAACACAT
>JAQZBX010073272.1:0-14938 GCA_029593785.1 Cabassous unicinctus | reverse complement strand
AAAAAAAAAAGGAAATCAAAGGAACCAGGAGGAGGAAGGAGAAGGCATGGCCCATTGCATTGACATGTAACCAAAAAGCCAAAGACCAAGGATCACCAGCAGCCAGACCCAGAATGCCACAGTCTCTGGGAGGAAGCACTGCCTTGCTGTCACTTAATTTTGGATTTCTCAAAACTGTGAGCTAAAAAATTCCCATTGTTTAAGCCAACCCATATGGTATTGGTTTTAGCATCCAGGAAACTAAAACTGTGGACTGAGGCAAGAAAAAATTAAAACATAAAAAGACTGCTTTGAAATGAATGAAACTATCATACTTTGTAGATAATATGACTGTGCATGTTAAAATTCCAAAAAAATCTGTTATTAAACTCTTAGAAATAATAAGGGAGTCTGAAAACATGATCACTATATATAAGTGAATTTTTTCACTCTTCAGAAATTCCATTTTTAAAATGATAGCACCTATAATAGAATAAAAAAATAAAACCTAATAATAAATCTAATAAATGATAGGACAGGCCTTTAAAACGGCAGTATAAAACATTATTTTGACAAAGCAAATCTACTTCTAACTGTATATCTACAGCAATCTTTGTATATATTCACCAAAAGACCTGTACAAGAATGTTCATAGCAGCACTATTTTTTTTCATTTAAATTTTTATTGAAGTATATCACTCCTCTATAAACATACATAAACAATAAGTGTATAGTAAAAGTTGTGAACTTATAAAGCAAACATGCATAACATCATACAGGGTGCTCATACCTCGACCCACCACCCATACCTTGCATTGTTATGAAATATTTTTAACAAATGATGAAAGAGCATCGTGAAAATATTACTATTAACCAAAGTGTCTTACATTCGGTGTATTTTCCCTTGCAACCCACCCTATTATTTTTTTTTATATCATTCATACATGAACATATATAAACAATAAGTGTATAGTAAAAGTTGTGAACTTACAAAACAAACATGCATAACATCATACAGGGGTCCCACACATCAACCCACCACCAACACCTTGCATTGTTGCGAGACATTTGTTACAAATTATGAAAGATTATCATCAAAATCTTACTACTAACTATAGTCCATATCTTACATTTGGTGTATTTTTCCCCCAACCCACCCTTTTATTTTTTTTCCACCCCTTTTTAAATGCCCCACCCGTGGGATGGCTCCCTAGTCTATTTGCTCGTTGTTTTCACTCATTGTTTTTGCTCAGTGTTTACACTCGTTGTCTGCTCATTGTTTTTGCTCAATGTCTGCTTGTTGTAGGCTCATTGCTTGATTGTCATCTTTAGGAAGCACCTGGAACCAAACCCAGGACTTCCCATGTGGGAGGCGGGTGCTCAAATGCTTGATCCACATTCACTCTCTTATTATATTTTTTAAATATATTTTTATTACAGAAGTTGTGTACTTACAAAGCAATCATGCACATGTGTAGAATTCCCATACAACATCCCTTCATCGACACACCACATGGTGGGACATTTGTTACAGATTATGAGATAATATCAACAGACTATTAACACCAACCATGGTCCATAGCGTACATTTGGCACACATTTTCCATACTCCCCCATTATAAACACAGTACATCTTTGGCATAGATGCGTGATTATTACAGCATTGCCATAGAAGCAGTATTTTTAATAGTCCCAAACTCCAAATGACCCACATGGCTATTGACTTAGAGGAAACAAATAAATTGTGCTATATTGATTCAGTAGAAAATTATAAAGCAATGCTGAATAAATTATGAAAACTACCTTACAATTAAATTGAACCTTACAATTGAGCCTTGCAATTAAAATGTAGAGAGAGAAATGCCAATGCTGTATTATTCATTCACAGGATGTTTAAAAACAGGCAAAACTAACCTATAGTGTTGCAAGTCAGTAGAGTGATTACCTTGATGAGGGAGGGGGTTAATTTGGAGCTTGGAGGGTTAAATTCTGTTTCTTAACCTGATAATAGTGAGCTGGTGTGTTCACTTTGTGATAATAAAAGTTTTTAAAATGTTAGAGGGAGCGGAGGTGGCTCAAGCTATTAGGCACCTTCCTCCCACATGGGAGGCCCTGGGTTCGGTTCCTGGTGCCACCTAAAAAGAACATGAGTGAACAGTGAGCACACGGCAAGCATAAACAACATTGGGGGAGAAATAAGTAAATCTTTAAAAATGAATAAATAAAAAAAAATAAAATAAATGTTAAAACTCAAAGATACCTCAGATGTCATTTATTATCTAATGCCCTCATTGAACAAAACTGCAGGGTGGGTGTCTCACCTGAGCTCATTGACCGCAAGTAAACAGGGTTAGGACTGGAGTGTTCAACTTGTCCAGTTTGCCAGAAACTGTCCTAGTTTTATCACTGAAAATCCCATATCCTGGGAAACCCCACAGCCTTGGGCAAACCGGGATGATTTGTCACGTCAGGATGTAAATTTATTGATACTTTCTGAATCCCTGAATAATTCTTCTGCTTCTACCCACCTGCTTTGATTCTGCTTTGCCATATGGAAAGCATATGCCAAGCATATTCTACCCAAAGATCTTTGATAGAATGGGATTCACTAGTGGAGTAAGTTGCTACAGAGAAAGATAAATTCTTGTTGCAGCCTTGAATCAGACTTTTGTGGGTGGACAGTCTTGGACCCAGGATAGGATTCAGTTTGTCACTGGGAACATATCAGCATCATGCTCGCCCCCAGGTGCACTTGCCAGTCTAAGCACAGCCAGAGGAACAAAGCTGGGGAGCGACGGCTGTTAGGACCCTCCTGAGGCCAGCAGGAACCTTCACATGACAGATGACGATCTCGGTAGGAATGATGCTGAGGATGTGACCGCCTTCCTTACGTCTGAAAAAGATTCCACGAATGCTCTTAATTAAGAAAACAATTAAACACTTATTTTCAACTGATACATAACATCAGGAAAAACTTCCTCTTTGACAATTCACTCTGTATCTATGGAAAACAATGTCAACAAAAACAAGGGAAAGACCTGCCTATTGGTCCAAATATTGGGGCCCAGAGTATAAAAGACACAGAATTAAAGGAATAATCAGATTCTGGGAAATACCTCTGAGCAGGAGCTACCTCCACTTCTGACACCATGACCTCCTGCTGCTCTCCCTGCTGCCTGCCCATCTGCTGCCAGCCCACCTGCTGCCAGCCCACCTGCTGTAGAACAACCTGCTGCCAGCCCACCTGCTGCCAGCCCACCTGCTGCCTGCCCACCTGCTGTGGGTCCAATTCTTGCGGGTCCACCTGCTGCCAGCCTCGCTGCTGCCCCAGCTGCTGTCAGACCACCTGCTGTAGGACCACCTGCTGCCAGCCCACCTGTGTGACCAGCTGCTGCCGCCCTTCCTGTTGCACCACCCCCTGCTGCCAGCCCACCTGCTGTGGGTCCAGCTCCTGTGGCCAAACCTGTGCTGGGTTCAGCTGCTGCCAGCCCTGCTGCCGCCCCAATTGCTGTCAGACCACCTGCTGTAGGACCACCTGCTGCCAGCCCACCTGTGTGACCAGCTGCTGCTGCCCTTCCTGTTGCACCACTCCCTGCTGCCAGCCCACCTGCTGTGGGTCCAGCTCCTGTGGCCAAACCTGCAGTGGTGGGTCCAGCTGCTGCCAGCCTTGCTGCCGCCCCAGTAGCTGCTACACAACCTGCTCCCAGCCAGCTTGCAGTGGCCCCGTGTACTGCCGGAGAACCTGCTACCACCCAACGTGCTGCTGCCTGCCTGGCTGCCAACCCCAGAGGTATGCATCCAGCTGCTGCCAGCCCTGCTGCCGCCCATCCTGCTGTCAGACCACCTGCTGTAGAACCACCTGCTGCCGCCCCAGCTGCTGAGCAGCCCTTGCTGTGTGTCCACTTGCTGTCAGCCTTCCTGCTGCTGATCAATTCTCCAAAGACCACCATGTGCACAGACCCAACCTACTATCAACTGACCCGCCATTCCTGCAACAAAATCACTTCCTAGACTTTACTGACATCCAGCTTGCTCTCAATAAAATGGAGTTATTCATCTGCATGTTTAAAAGCTTGTGAATCAGCTTGATGGAGTGTGGACTATTTCACCATGATTCGCTTCTTCCTTATTTCTTCTGGATTGTGGGTTACTTTTTATATTCACGACCTGACTGATTGTCCTCAGCTTTCTCTCTGAAGTCAAGAAATTCAACCACTACATACAAGTAACTTAAGCAAACAAGTGCTCATAACTCTTTTCATGGGTTTCTGTAATTGATCCAAATCTTCCTAAACATTTTATTTTTAATACACCCAAGATTCTTGTGCCATGCTTTCTTCTTTTCATGATCGCGTTGAGTTGCCTCCCTCGATACAAGGAGTCTTCTAAATAAATTCTCTACCATTCATCCATATCATTCATCTATATCGTGTTTCCCTTATGGTGTACAGCCTTCCTGATATAGGGGTTTACATATATATCCCATAAGCATTAATACTATTCTCTGCCTCATAAAAACCACCCAGTAACTATTGCCCCTCTCTTCAGATTAGAAATTTGACTTGTGTAAAGTCATGTATGTAGAAATGCACAAACTCAGATCCAGAACTGGGTCTTCTCTTTCTGGTGGACGTCTCTCACACTTCCATCTCAAGGTGAGTAGAAACGGTGCTGCAGATCGAGTGTTAGCAAGATGAACATGGACTTTTGAATTCCATTTTAGCAAAGAAATAAGAAACGTTGAATATCAGTTAATGTTTCCATGCACAAAGCTCTTTCGAAATCAGGTTCCCACACCTCAGTGAGCAGCAATGACATGAAAGGGTCTCAGGGCTCTATGTAAGAGATCCCCTTAACACACAGAGATGTTCTTTGTCTCAGGCTCTTCCCACACACTGAAGCCGTTCACCGGCATCACATATTTTGAGTCTCCACATTGTGTGAAGTTAGGGATGCTCATCTAAAGGGACCTGCCCTTGTCTCGTGCAAATCAAATTCTGTGTGACTTCCTTCATGCTAGCACATGTCAATGGATAAAAGGAAAGAAATAAAGCCCTGCTGATCCTAGACAAGATATTGTGCTCCACCAACTTTCACTCAACTTGTCTTGATTGACTGAATCATTACTAAGAAAATGAAGTAAGGACAAATCTTGACGACTGAAAACAGTGCAATGTGCATGTGTGACTTTAATCAATTCACAATCTCTCAACTGTCTAAGGAAACTAAACCACTGCCTCTTTTTTCTAGACTTAAAAATGAAGTATCTGAGGGAAATAAAAGCTCATGTTTGCATGGGAAACAGATACATTTGAAGAGAAAACATAAAAAGAACTGTGCATTCATCAGCGTTATGACAGACAGAAGGCTGGTGCTCTTAGTCGTGAAGAAAAGACGCTACATAAGCCTTCATTAGGGTAAAGCCTGAAACTGGCTTGAGAAGAAGAGAAGGGCTAGAGACTTTAGAAGTCCCTCTGATGAGCTAACAGTACATATATGAGGGAAGCACACCTGAATCCAAAAGTATGTGTCTAGAAGGCTTTGAGGAGACAGCCAAGAGTCTGAACTTTCTGCCTGCTGATTCTTGATGAGGGCTGGGGTGAATGAGATGAAGAATTTAAATGTCTGGGTTGTCCACTGCTCACTAGGTATTGGACTAGATGCTCTATATAGACTATCTCAAATACTTGAAGAAGCTGGCAAGGCAGGTATTAATATCCCCCTTTTAGAGCTGAGGAAAATTGATTCTAAGAGAGTTAAAGTAATGTCATAATATGGTTTCTCCCATGTGCAATGCCAAGAAAAAGATTCAAATGGAAGTAGTTTATTTGGGAAGTGCAGATTGCACTGTTAAGGAATTGGGAAAGGGGCACAGGGAAAATTATACTACCAAGCCAGCCATCACAGTGGGCAACTGAAGTTTAAACTTGAATGGAAGCTATCAGATGATGTAAAACACAAAGTTTAGAATTATTATACTTGAGGAATGAGGGAACCGGGGTCTTAAAGCCAACTCTCCAAAATTATGGGTTTAGTGTTTTTCTCAGCTGATATGCACAGGACACATGACTTTCTGCACTTGCTTAAAAAGAGCTGTCAGAAAGAGAGGTGCAGATATTGGAAGATGGACGTCAATCCGAATATACCAGGATACAAGATACATGGGTGAGTGTTCAAAATGTAATGTATAATACAACCTTTCCTCCACACAGGTGGAATCACACGCCATGTTAAGCTTACTCCAACTTGTTTTTCCTATTCAAAGTCGTGTATACAATTTTTAAAAAATAAGGAGCAAGAAGTGGGGGAAGATGATTAGGAGGAGAAGGAGAGGAGGAGTAAAAGAAAGAGATGGAAGTGGGGACAGAGGGAAGATGAGCAGGAGGGAAAAAGGTAGCCTGGAAAGAAGAAAGAAGGAAGGAAGAGAGGAAGGGAAGGAGGGAGGGAGCGAGGCAAAAAAAGAGAAAGAAAGGCAGACAAGCAAGAGACACTGTGAAACAAGCTAAATTACCTGCTGCTGTGGGAAGGTGTAACTGATATTCATAATCCTCCACCTCGACTACCAGTTCTATGTAAGGGTGTGCTTGTCTGCAGGTGTCTTCCATTTCTGAGACTCTAATGGGCTCCTAAGCATCTCAGTGTCCCCAAACTCTAGACTTTGTGATCACTTGCTACACTGCGATCATTCTCTGAACATCACAAGCATTTAAGGCATAACATTTTTAAAGAAAATTACGGGGTGTCATGAAATTATGTTATCCATTCACTTAGGGATAAAAACAAACTGTCTTCCATAAGGCTTTCCAAGTTGGTTTTTATTATCTTGATAAACATACCAGGGTCTGAACGTCACCCCTGCAGACTCAGCAATCTGAATGTTTTTTTTTTCCTAATATATTTTTATTAGGGAAGCTGTGAACTTACATAACAAACATGCACATGTGCAGAATTCCATACAACACCCCTCCACCAACACACTACACTGTTGTCAAGCATTTTGTTACAGAATATGAGATAATACCATCAGATTCTTACCACTGTGGTCCAGAGCGTGCATTTGGTATATTTTTTCCACAGGCCCCTATTATTAACACAGTACATCTTTGGTATTGATGCAAGAATATTACAGTATTCAGCAATCTCATCTTATTTATATACAATAAGCTAGCCCTTGTCATGGACACAACAACTTTATGAAAGCCCACCAAAATTAATATGTCAATTAATTAATTCATTATGACAGTAATAACTGAAGTTACAAAAGGATGGTTTTTATGACCAGTAATTTTTTCTATGCATGCATACTTAAAGAGAAGTCAAATGACGGTCTGAAGGTTATTTTCTGAGCAAAGAATCAAAAGTGGTATTCATCAAGCATGGAATGTTTAGTGGCATCTCATGTATTCATGTCAAAATACATCGCCTGGCCTTAGGATCTGGAAGATTCAAGGAGCAATGGTGCTACGACCTGAGTAGAGCTTGCCTGGAGAGTGTCAACATTTTCATCTCTGCCTCTCCTTACCCTAAACTACTTCCAAGAGTGACTAGCCTCAGCCCCAGTTAAGAAATACACATTCATATTTTACAAAATCTTCAACCAGGTTAGAGTAAACTTTGCCAGTCTTGAAGCCCTTGCTTTTCTATAAGGTGAGGCTGTATAAATTGACTCTGCTCTCTTTTATGTCGTTTTTAAGATTCACAGTCAAAGGGCAATCTTTTCTCTCTTCTTTGTGATTCTATAGCACCTTCATACTGCCAGACTGTGACCTATCCAAGATGTTAGTGGAAGACTTCAGTGGGTTTATTTATGCCATTTCATTTAAGAACCAACTAGAATATTGCACATCATACATGTTCAATCATATACTTAGGTAATTCACTATATTTCCCAACTCTTACTTCCATGTTCTAAACCTGAAATTCAGTGGGGTAGCTATGTCTTTAGAAACTGGTCTTTGCTCTCACATTTTATGCTTTTTTATTAGTTGATAACCTGGAATCATTTTTTTGTAAGGAGTTACCCACCAACCACACTTTTTCCCACAGTTACCCTTCAATGAGTTGTGCTGATGTTACTGGGCATGAAATAATTTCCTGTGTCTAGGATTTGAGTTGAGTGATAAGGACAATTCCCCATTAACGTTCTTCCGAAAAATATAAATTTGTATATAAATGATCAAGATTTAATTTCAGAAAATTGGACTGGATTTTGTTGCTTCTCATTAAGAGGATAACAAAGATCAACTATTTGGTTACTACTTTGTCCATGGAATTCCCTCAGGCATTTCATCGGAAAGTAAGCCTTGAGCTGTTCTAACATCCCTGTATAAAAGAAAACTTCAATAGCGTTACTAGTTTATTTTATGTGCCTTCAGAAACATCAATACAGACATTAACATCAAAACCAAACTGAGTCACAGGAGACTGGGGACTCTTGCCACATTCACAGCTAACTCATTTAGAGAACATGAAAGAAGAGAGTAAGAACAGGGGGATAAATACAAATGACTCCCACTTCAGTGGACAAGTGTACAAATTTCACCACTATTATGAAAGAGAGCTGATATTATCGTCATTTATTATGAATTCTGATATTAAACAACTTGTCAGAATTGTGTGTGGATGAATTGCATCACATTTCAATACTTCTTATACTCTCTCTGGAGGAGAGAAATAATCCAGGGCTACCCAGCCTGAGAGCCTCCACTCTGTAACTGACATGAAGGCTTGAGAGGTGAAATCTGACAAGTCCCTCATGAGGCTGCAACAGAGACAATGCAGACTCAGTCACATGGATGCTACATTTTTCATGGAAGGAAAAGGAATGAGTGTTTCCCTCTAACTCCTTATCCTCAGGGTCATTTCAGATGTAATCATATCCCTTACTCTTCCTTGTAACCCCATAGAATTTCCTGTTTACAAAAATACAACATCTTTTTAAATTCCTTCTTCATTTTCCGAAACTGATTTTAAAATGAGAGAGGAGTTTATGAGCAAAGGAAACAATAAAACATGAAAAAGAATCAAGCACAGTATTTAATATAAACATGTATTGAAATCCACAATAGATGGGGAAATCATAGAAGAAATGCAGCCAAGGAAAAAAAGTACTGACTTGGATGACTCAACAATGCAACCTATAAGAAATGAACACAAATAAATAGAACAGAATGATAATGAGAATACTGAATATCAAAATTCATGGGATATAATCAGACCATATAGCTGAAATTATAAAGCAAAGCAAATCCAGCATCATATATATATAAAATCATAAACACATTTGATTATTCTGAAATGCAAGGTTGGTTTAACAGTTGAATATTAACCAACTTTTTGTCACATTTACTGAAAAAAGTAAAATATTCAAGAGATTACCTCAACAGGTATAGGAAAGGTATTTTAAAGTATCATCACATTTTGAAGACAAAAGATCCTAGCAAGTTAGAAATAGAAAATACCCCCTTATTCTGATATATTAAAATGCTACAAAAGAAACAGACAACAGCATACTGCAATGTAAAATGTTGAAATTATCCTTCATACCAAAAATAATGCTAAGTTGTCCATAATATCATTCTATACAATGGCGTGCTGTGGTCAAAGAGTATATGTGATGCCAGGGGTTATGTGTATAAAACGTCTTAATATTATTCCATTCCTGTGGGTAGGAACCCACAGTAAATAGGACATTTTGATGGCGTTATCTTTAATTAGGGGAGGTCAACTGAATAAGGATGGGTCTTATCCTATTACTGGACACATTATAGAGAAGCCACAGAGAAAATCCATGGGAGAAGCAAGAAGTTAGAAGTCAAATGAACCTGGAGGAGTAAAGAGAAAACATGGCCAAGTGCATTGTGAGGAAACAAAAAAGCCAAGCACAAGGCTCACAGGTAGCCAGACCCAGAATGCCACAGTCTTGGGAGAGGAAGCACGGCGTTGCTGAAGCCTGATTTTAGACTTCCCCAAGGGTCAAAATCATGAGCCAATAAATTCACTTAATTTAAGCCAGCCCATTGTATGGTATCTGATACTTGTTTTAGAAGCCAGAACACTAAAACCATGATTAGGGTAAGAAAAAATTAAAAGATAAAGAGATTTCTGTGAAATGAATGATACTATCATAATTTGTTCATGACACACCTGTGCAGGTTAAAATTCCCAAATGACCTACTGATAAACTTATGAAATAATAACAGTGATTGAATACAAAATCCTTATGTATAAATGAATTTTTTCACATGTCAGAAATAGTTTTAGAATGCAATTTTAAAAGATAGCATCTATAATATAATAAAAAAATAAAACAGATATGAAAAAAATCCATGTAAGATGATACACTTCTAGAAGACAATATAAAAACCCATTTGAAAAGTAATACAATTCCCAGTACATTAGACATGTTTGTACATGTTCAACAAAAGATCTACACAATAAATGTTCTAGCATCACTATTTATAATATCCTAAACTGCAAACAGCCCACATGTCTAATGACTATAGAGTGAAAAAACAAATTTTTATTTGGATACCAGGGAATACTACATAGCTAGGATGATGAGTAAATTATGATGAGGACAAAGACAAATCTCAAAATGATAATGCAGGTAGAAAGAAGCCAATTCTATATTATTTCATTTAAAACAACATCAAGAACCATCTTAACTTATTTACAGTTTGCAAATCAGTACAGTGATTCTCTTGGGGGTGAACTCTCTGTGCTGCCAGCCCACCTGCTGCCAGCCCACCTGCTGTGGGTCCAGTTCTTATGGGTCCAGCTGCTGCTCAGCCTTGCTGCTGCCCCAGCTGCTGTCAGACCACCTGCTGTAGGACCAGCTGCTGCCAGTCCACTTGTGTAACCAGCTGCTGCTGCCCTTCCTGTTCCACCACTCCCTGCTGCCAGCCCACCTGCTGTGGGTCCAGTTCCTGTGGCCAAACCTGCGGTGGGTCCAGCTGCTGCCAGCCCTGCTGCCACCCCAGTAGCTGCTGCACACCCTGCTCCCAGCCAGCTTGCAGTGGCCCCGTGTACTGCCAGAGAACCTGCTACCACCCAACGTGCTGCTGCCTGCCTGGCTGTCAACCCCAGAGCTGTGCATCCAGCTGCTGCCAGCCCTGCTGCCGCCCACCCTGCTGTCAGATCACCTGCTGTAGAACCACCTGCTGCCGCCCCAGCTGCTGAGCAGCCCTTGCTGTGTGTCCACTTCCTGTCAGCCTTCCTGCTGCTGATCAACTCTCCAAAAACCACCATGTGCACACACCAACCTACCATCAACTGACCCACCATTCCCAGGACAAAATCACTTCCTAGACTTTACTGACATCCCGCTTGCTCTCAACAAAATGGAGTTTTTCATCTGCATGTTTAAAAGCTTGTGAATCAGCTTGATGGAGTGTGGACTTTTTCACCCTGATTTGCTTCTATCTTATATTCTGGAACATGTGTTACTTCTTATATTCACAACCTGACTGAATGTCCTCAGCTTTCACTCTGAAGTCAGGAAATTCACCCACTAGCTCCAAGTAACTTACACAAACAAATGCTCATAACTCTTTTCAGATATTTCTTTAACTGATCCATAATCTTCACAAACATATTTTATTTTTAATATACCCATGATTCTCTGTCCTGATCTCTTCTTTTTATGATCAGTTTGAGTTGTGTCCCTACAGGCAAGGAGTCTTACCTATATGTTTCTTAATAAACTCTATAGCATTATTCATCTATATTGTATTTCTCTTTTCTTGTACAGCCTTCCTGATATAGGGGTTTATATACATATCCCATAGGCATCTATTCTCTGCCTCATAAAAACCACCCAGTAAATATTGCCCTTCTCTTCAGATTAGAAAATTGACTTGCATTAATTCATGTATGTAGAAATGTACAAATTCAGATCCAGAACTGGGTCTTCTCTCTCTGGTGGACGTCTCTCACACTTCCATCTCAAGGTGAGTAGAATCAGTGCTGCAGATGCACTATTGAACATCGTCTTTAGGAAGGGAAGTACTGTCCCTTGAATATTCAGATAATGCTGCGGTGTACAAAGGTCTTCACAGATCAGTTTCCCTCAGCAGAGAGAGCAGCAACGATGGTTTAATCTATCAGTGGGTATATTTATGAGATTTCCCAAGACAGAGAGACTTTCCTGGTCTCAGGCTCCTTCCAAACACTGATGCATTTCATCGGCTCAAATATTTTGAGAATCCATATTATACTAAGCAGAGAGGTGAGCTAAAGGGACTTCTCCTTGGTCTCATGCATGTCAAATTCTTGTATGACTTCTTTCTTCAGAGCGCATGTCAGCAGATAAAAAGGAATTAAGTAAAACCCTGTAAAATCTGCATGAGATATTGTGCTTTACCAACTATAAGTCAGTTTGTCCTGATCAAAAACATTATTTAGAAAATTAAATAAGGACAAATCTTTAGGATTGAATTTAGTGCAATGGGCATGTGTGATTTTGATCAATCCACAATCTGGTTCACCAAAGGAAAATATACACCTCCTCAGTTTTTTTCCAGTAAAATAAAAACATCTGAGGAAAATAAAAACTCATGTTTTCACTGGAAACAAGTACTGTCCAAGAACAAGTAGAAGAACCTGTGCATTCATCAGAGTTATGAGAGACAAAAGGCTGGTGCTTTTAATTGTGAAGAAAGGATGCTACATAAGCCTTCATTAGAGTAAAGCCTGATACTGGCTTCAGAGGAATAGAAGGGTTAGAGACCTTGGTCCCAACTTGAGAGCAAAAGAAGTACCTGTGATGAATTAACAGTACATATATGAGGGAAGCACACCAGAATCCAAAAATATGTGTCTGTATCTTTGAGGAGACAGCCAAGAGCCTGAAATTTCTGCTTGCTGATACCCTAGAAGGGATGGGTGAATGAGATAAAGAATTAAAATGCTCTGGGTTCACTCAATTCAAATCTGCTGTTGTGTGCCTCTATTATGCTTTTAATCTCATCCATTGTGTTTTTCTCACATATGGTATACATCAAGGATGGACCATCTTGTGGGATCTCATGGATTCATGTCAAAATACATTCTCTGATCTTAGGATCTGGAAGACCCAAGGAACAAAGCCCTTCTCCCCTGGGTAGTGCATGCTTGGAGGGTTCAGCATTTGCTTCTGTGCCTCTCCTTACCCTAAACTAAATGCAAGAGTAATTACCCCCAGCCGCACTTAAGGAATACACAGACATTTTTTTTTTATTATTTTTTTACAAAATCCTCAAACAGGGTAGAGTAATCTTTGCTAATCTTGAAGCCATTGCTTTTTCATGAGATGCCTTTGCATTAATTTGCTCAGCTCCCTTTTATATAATTTTTAATATTACTGCAAGAGAATATCCAATAAGGAAACAAATGAAGAATGACAAATTAAAATTTACTAATGGTAAGTAACAGAATCATAATATCTGAAATCAAAGGGGAAATTAGTGCTCAAATTAGAATGCAAAAGTCAGAAGAGGCATCTCATAGGTAAATTGTTTCCTTAAAGAGTAATGGGTTGGGATTGTCAGAAAGAAGGAAGGAAAGCCTTCCATTGAAATACTATGAAAAAAAAGTAGTATCATAAAAATAAGCCAAACAAACAAAAAAGGACCAGGAAATCTAAAGGGGAGATTAATAACCACAAATAAACTAGATTGGCCAGAGTAAAGGGATCTTTGGGTTGGGAAAGTGTATTTTGAGACAAATACTCATTGTATTTGAAAACAAATACATGTACAAATATCAATGTGTATATATATATATGCAAATATATATATATATATACATATGTATATACACAGTGACCTCTAACCAAAAGAACTAGAAAAAACACAGAAAGACTTGTTTTAACACCTAAGTCATCGCATCACTAATTTGATTGTGAGTTTGACTTCAGAAGGAAGACATAAAATAAATATGTAAATAGATAGATGTTACACTCAGCTTTACCCAAACAACCGCATTTGCACATATCACAACAGAAAGTGCCAATGGAGGCAAATGTCGCTAATTAGCAAACTACCCTGCAAAAAACTACCCACTTAATAAATTCACTTGATCTGGCTGAACTTGGGAATTTAAGAAGCAGGTTAGCATATTTGGTAGGCTCCCTTGTCTGCCATACCCCCAAATGACTTTTTTTTCTTTTTTCACTTTTATAAAGAGAATTTATTGGGGGTAGAAGCTTACAGTTACCACTCCTAGATAGTCCAACTCAAGGTACCATAAGAGGTACTTTCTCACCCAAAGTCTGTTGCCACATGTTGATGCAAGATGGCGGGCATGTCTGCGAGGGTACAGCCTTCCTCCTTCCTCTAAAGGCTCCGTCGTCCCAGGATCTTCCAAATTCAGCTGTAGGCTGGCTTAAAGCTAGTCACTCTCCCCAGGGCTCATTTCTTTCTGGGCTCAGCTGCTGTAGGTCGCGCCACAAGGTCAGCTGTAGACTATCAGGCTCATCTCTTTCCATTAGGTCATTTGTAGACTATCAGGCTCAACTATTTTCTCAGGGCTGTGGCCGTGCACTACTCTCTCTTCCTGCATATCTGCTTCTGTGTCCCAAATGACTTTTTAGTTTAATGATTTTAAAGATTTGGGAAACATTTTTGGTAATATCACTGGATTTATTTGGCTCTAAAATAGATCTTAGGGATTATCTAGTTTAACTGCTTTCTTCAGCAGGAAAAATGCTGTGGTCCTCAGATTCTGCCTGCTTAGAGATGGAATCAGGACTTGAATTTGTAAAACCCTTTCCAGGAAAATACTGATATCCATCATAAGGGCACTGTTGACATGTCTACAAGGAAGCAGAGGATAGTGAAAAGAACATCAGATTGGAGTTCAAAGACCTGAGTTAAATTCTGCCACTCGCAATGAGATCTTGGACAAATAAGCTACTTCTTTAAGTAGCAGTGTTCTCTTCTGAGAATGACTATTCATTTTGTTGAGACATAGGCACAGA
>JAQZBX010073271.1:0-14936 GCA_029593785.1 Cabassous unicinctus | reverse complement strand
ATGAACGACAACAAAAACCCCTTACAACCTCCATCAACCTTATGGCACCCTCTCTGAGGCAAGCCTTTACTTTCTTAAGACAGGTAACTAGCTGGATGAGCCTCCATGCCCCCTGGGAGTGCCACACAGGGCAGAGCCAGCCACACTGCACACCATCGGCCTCCAGGAAAGTGGCACCCAACGCGCCCAGATCTGTGCTCAGGGACGTGCTGATATAACCATCTCCAGAAATGCTGAAGCTGCAAATGTCATTAGACTTGTGTCCGTTTCCCAGATGGTTTTTCAATGCTGTCAAATGGCAGGGTTTGTCTTGGCATTGCTAATGCCAAGAGTCATTGTACAGAATTACAGAATTTTCAGGGCTATTTTCTTTGAAAAGGAGGGAAATTAGCATAAAAAAGGGATATTCCTGAACTGTGCCATTAAAACTGTGGTCACGTCAGAATGTAAGTGGTATCCCTGGAGAGTTTTGGTCTCTGGTTCCCAGACAAAAATCAGTGACAGAAGATAAATGATCCAGGCAGATTCCTAGACAAAGGTGCGGCTTTCCTTGGGGCAGTAGAACCCAGGTTCAGAAGTACAACAGCACTGGAGCTCCCCACCTAGGCCATTAGGCCCCCAACAAAAGATGGCAGTTACTGGAAGTGAACTGCAGTGTCTCTAGGGAAGTAAGTATTTGGGGGAAAGGAGGAGAAGGCCAATAGATTTTTCTACTTGAGGCTTATAGTTATGTTAATAAGATATCTAGTGTGGAACATTCTGACTGTTACAACCTCTATAGGTTTAAATTTCTTCGTGAATTCTATCTAGGCATAAAAGGAAAACAAAGACAAAAAACCAATCATAGAAGAGAATGCACTTCTGAGGCACTTCATGCCCAAATCAGCTGGAAATGTCTTCTGTTTTATCTTTAAAATCCATAAGAATTTTGCACTCTACTCTGTAATGGCTGTGAGACATAAACCATTTGTAAAACAGAGGTTGCCAATACTGTGTTTTTTTCGTTTGGGGATTTTTAAAAAATTCACAGTCTAAGCATAATTAGATCTAATTGCACTAAGTATATGTACCATTCTTAAAAAATTATCACAGAAATCATATTCAATTATGAATCAAAGGACTTAGTATTATTTCCTACTTTTCTCATTCCTAGTGTAATATAAATATTAGCAGTTGACTGCATCGCTGTACTTCTAAGTCACTGACAATGGGTAATAAAATATTGGGAGTGGAGCTGGAAGTTCAGGAAATGTAAGGGAACAATTCTTGAACTTCCTGGTTTTTCTGTAGTGCAAATCATTTAGCAGAACACAATTAATTTAACTGACTACAATTAGGTTCCTGTAGAAAGATTTCTTTCCATCACTGACCACTGCTCCTCCTTAAGCATTTGACTGAGAAGCATTTTTCAACCTTACATGTATACTAGTGTCTGTTTATGAGTGATTTCTCAGAACCATATTCTGTTCTCAGGTTACCCCTATGGGAAGGGCTGGAGAAGTTTCCAAATGGGAAATGGACATCCGGCAGGGTAAGTAAGGTGAAGAGGATCTTCCAGAAAATGACAAACAAGAACTGCAACCCAGGCCTCCTTATGTACAAGCTATTCTGAATCAGGACGACCCAGACCTGAAGACGGGGCCTCTGTGATCAGAGGCCCAGGTCTGCATCCAGCTATACCTTTTCTAGTTATGGGATCTTAAGCAAATCCTCTTTAAGCTTCAGTTTCCTTGTGTGTAAAATGGGAGTGTTAAGCACAGTGCCCCTCTCACAGGGCTACTGCGAGGGCAAAATGAGTTAGTGACTCTAAAGGACTGAGCCCAGGGCACGGCAAGTGGTGCTAGGTCAGAGGCACCTCCTCCACGCTTTCACATAGCCCAGCCTTTACCACGTAATAGGAATGGTCCTGACAGTTTATGTAAGCCAAGCGGAAGAGAGGAATCTTACTGTGAATCTTCCTACAGTGTGAATAGCAACACTCTATTTTATCTTTTGTAAAAATTCAGATTAAAAAAATATATATATTAGGTTTGCCAAAATCAAGCATCGTGCAATCTGATACATTTAGTGAGCATCTGCAATTGCAAAACTCTGTTAAGCAATAGGGCATAATAGAAAGATTAATAAGATGCATTCCTGGCCCAGGAGAGTCATACCTGGTAGAAGAGCTAAACTCATTATCTAAACTTGAGATAAGTGCTCTCCCAAATGCTTAGAAAGTGAACATGAGCCCAGGAGAGGGAGGGACTGGAGTTGATGGACATGGGAGAAGGTTCTAGGGCAGATGACATTGGATTTGGGCTTAAAGGGTTTGCTTGTACTGTGTGAATGCATTAGAAGGGCAGGGAAAGGAAAAAAAGTGTGGGGGGGTGGCACACAAAAGGAATAACATCAACAGTTAACACTGGAACTGTATGATGTATTTAAGAAAAGGCATGGAGATGGAGAGATTCAAGTGAGGCTGGAAGTGCGGAATGAACGAGCCCTGAATGCCACAAGAAGTTTCTGTGGACAGTGGGTCACAATTAACAATTTTTGAAATAAGAAAGAAATTATTACAATAATATTTAACAAGATAACCCTGGCTGGCCTAGAGGGAAGGGAGACTGGCAAGAGGAGAGAGGGGAAAGTGGGGTGGTTCTCTCAATAGGAAGCAGATGACAAAGATGTGGCTCGCACAGCTGCATGGCAGTGAAGAGAAACAGAAGTAGAAAAGCTACACTGAACATACTGTGGGCTTAGAGAAGAATGTTCTCTGCTCTTCTCATGAGGCTGCGTGGAGAAAATCTGCACACGGCTGTCTTAGCTTGCCAGCACTGCTGTAACAAAGTGCCACAGACTTAAACAATGGAAATTTATTGTCTCACAGTTCTGGAGGCCAGAAAGTCCAAAATCAAGGTGTTGGCAGGGCTGTGGTCCTCTGAAGTCTGCAGGGTTATGGTGGTGGCTTGCCAGTCATCCGTGATATATCTCAATCTCTGCCTCCATCACACGGCCATCTCTGGCTCTCTCTGTTTTCGACTGACTGTGTCCCAATTTCCTCTGCTTATAAAGGTCACCAGTCATATTGGATTGAGTCCCACCCTGATTCGGTTTAGCCTCAATTAACTAACAGCATCTTCAAAAATCCTACTTACATATGACCAGGAGTTAGGCCTTGACCATGACTGGAAATTCACAGGAACAGGGGTTAGCACTTGTGTCTTTTGGGGGCATGATTCAATTCATAATAATGAGGCTAATTCTGGCTCCAGGAACCACTGCCATGGGCTCGGAATGATTTGGGCAAACTTTTAGGGCACCAAGAACGCACAGAGGTGTAGGGTAGGGTGTGCAGCTGCAGCTCAGCTTCTGCTTGGCAAAAGGATGGTGCTCCAGGTATTGCGACGGGAACAGTGAGCATCTCCAACAAAGAACTATGTGTGAGACAACGGAGGAGCAGGTGTGATGGTAACGGCTAACACTTACTGAGTGCCTTTTATAAACCAGGCATGCTTCTAAGCCACACACACACACCCCCAATCACCAATACCTGGTAGATATTATCATTTTGCCCGTTTTAAAGATGAAGAAATGGAGCCGCAGAAAGATAAGTAATATGCTCAATGTCAAGCAATTAAAAAACATGTGGTAAGGTAGGAATGTGAATGCAGGCAGAAATAAAAATGTTAACCTCAATTCATGCTCAGGATCAGGCAGGTTTGGCTGACCCAGGCAGATAAGCCTAGAAGACACCATCAGGGCAAGATCCTCTGAGGTCCTGGGGAGCCTCTGAAGACTGGCCAGCATCCAGTTCCTGCCAAGACTACAAAACAGCTCTTTAGGGGGTTCCCGAACAACCCCAAACTCTACTCATGAGGGGAGGGTCAACTTTCAGGGGACACCCAGGATCCAGTCAGTCATCTTGAAATATCAGGAAACAGAAATGGCAGTCCCTCTGGGTCCCCTGTGAGCAGCTGCAGCAGAACCAAGTTTCTGAGCGAATTCAAATCTCCAGGTCCTTTCTGGTTAGCAAGACTGGAAATGGAACTTAGCAGAGGGTGATGAAGGCTGCAGGGTCAATGAAGAGTTTTAAAGTTAAGAGTCATGAACTTTAGTATGAATTCATAGCCTCTCCTCTTCAGCGCATAAATAAAACAATGTTAGATATTTCATATTTTAAACTGGGGTATCTTGGTGTGAGACAATGGCTGAATCAGCACCTACTTTTTCCCAAAGTTCAAGATATTTTAATGTTTTACAGAACTAACTTATTATTTTATATGATGAATATTAAAAGAGGAAGAGGTGAGAGGTATCAACCTGAACTGTACTGTACAGCAATTTTAAATTTAAAGAGATGTTATTTAAATATACTCCTTAATTGAATCTTCAAATTCCAGGTTTCAGAGTGGATTTACTAAATTCTGGAACAACTGTGACTACCATAATCAAGTTTCTATTATCTTAAGTGAACAAATATAAGATGAGCTTCCTTTCCAAAATCCTCCTCTGAAAAGGAGTCACTCCGTATTTGAGTTTTTTCAAAGTCTCATACTACAGTGATCTGGGGAAGATACTTCCACTTGAAAGAACCTAAATCAATGTAGTTTTGTATACAAAAAATAGTCCACCTGAAGAGCTATAAAAAGGGAGGCAAAGAAATTGAACACAAATTTAGTTCTTATTCCTGGGGGATATAAAACTTCACAATTTCAAATGGTAGAAATTGTTATAAAGAAGTCTTCTGAATCACTTTAAGAAATGATAGTGTTATGTTTGCTAAAAATGCATAGCCTGAATTTAATCAAGAGGAAACATCAAACCAACCCAAACTGACAGAAATTCTACAAAACAACTGTCCAGTAATCTTCAACACTGCACAAAAGACAAAGAGAGACTGAGAAAGTCTCCCAGATTAAAGGAGGCTGTGCAGTCATGACAACTAAATGCTTCATGACCCTGGACTGGATCCTAGACCAGAAAAGGGTCATTAGCGTTTCTTTTGAAGGGAGTCTCAGTTACTTTGGTCTCAGATAAAAACACAGAATTCTCTTGGTTAAAGTGAAAACAATCTCTACTAAGCAAAGTGTGATACTTCTTAGAAGTTTGCGGGGAGGGGCAGGATAATTGCACACATGACTTTGAATGTCAGTATGTATGTAATTTATCTTTAAAAAGTATAATTTTTAAAAAGTGAAAATTGTATTGAAAAAATCTTTAAATACTTTTTTTTCTGTAAAAACTTGTTTTAAAGTAAAATTGATATAGTTTATCAACTTTGCTCCTTTCCAGCTGTTTCAAGGGTATTTTGAAAGGGTCAGTGTCTTAACTCAATTACAGATATATAAGTGCATTCTTCTAATTGATACTTTTTTTTTTTAAAAGATTTATTTATTTATTTATTTATCCCCTCCCTTGCTGCTTGTGTCCGTTGTGTCCATTCGCAGTGTGTCTTTTTCCGTGTCTGCTTATCTCCCCCTTGCTGTGAGGTCCTGCTGCATCAGCCCACCGCGCCGCGCCGGCCGGCCTGCCCTCACAAGGAGGCCCCGGGAAGCGAACCCGGGGCCTCCCATATGGTAAACGGGGGCTCTATCGATTGAGCCACACCCACTTCCCTCTAATTGATACTTGAATCTGAACTATCAACCACAATTATAATACATGACAAACAGAAGATGAATAGTCCCATCTTGTCTGTATCAGGCCTTTAATAATAGTAAGATCACTACATATATATTGTGATTACTGTGAAAGGTCATGTGGGTGGCCACACTTGTTTACAGTGCATTTTGTCACTGGGAATGTGGCTCATAAAAGTGTCAAGGTTTATGAACCAAACATTGAAAACAGAACTGACATGAGGGTGAACCATTAAAAATCAACTGCATGTTGATGAAAACTGTACAATTTCAGCAGATTCACACTGGTTAATGTACTCACATTTCATGTATGTCCACTCTTGGCAGAGCTTATACAAAGGAATGCCAAATTTGCTTAATTTATCAGAAAACATTACTCTTTTCCAAAACATTAACTCTGTATTCAGAGTTCTGATAATTTTGAGTCTTAAAATCCCTTGGCAGTGGGTTTGAGCAATCAGTTGGTTAATGGAAAAAAATAAACCTGGATAAATTAAAATATTAGTAACACACGTAATTATTAGAGCCACCATATACGGGAATTACAGAAGATATTCCGGAACATATGTGCCCTCCACCGACAGCCCAGGCACTGCAGCGATGAACTCCTGGGACCCTGAGCTGGCACTAGGACTCTCCCTCCATTCTGAAGCCACATGGGCTGCAGAGGTGCCTCCCACCCCGCAGGGAGCTGGCAAGCACCCTGTAGGAACACTTGCTCCCTCAACTCTGAAAGACAAAGCACTTCTGCCTCCTCCTCCTTCTTTGTCAAGATGCCTACAGCCTTCGAGGAGGTTCACATATTTCCCCAAGCCACTTGGTGCCCAAACATAATAAGGGAGCTTTAGTCCCAGGATATTTTATTAATCAATGTATCAATGTACAACAAAGTGACTCCCAGGGGACTATTTTGACTAAATTAAAATATAGATCTGGCTGGTATTTTTGATCACAGGAAATTTTTATGGTAGCGACAAAAGAGAAAAATTCTGACATCATTAAATATTTTATCTTAAGAATACCCCCAACCAAAAATATTCCATACTCCCTGTGTTTTAGACAAAATCTCTATATAATGTCATAATGGTCTGTTTACCTGAGAAGTGAGTTAGGTTTTCTTTGGATGGTGGTTTTCTTCCCTTCAGCTTTTAACTAGCTGTGTGATCTTGGGCATGTTACTTAACCTCATGGTTCCTCAGTTTCCCTATCTGTGAAAAGTAGTCAATAAATACTTTTGCAGGGTAGATGTAAGGATTCCAGATAATGTATGTAAGGGCTAAATATGTGCCTGGCATACAATAGGCATTGAATATGTTTTTTTTTTTTCTTAAAATGAGCAGATATTTCTGTTTTTAAAAGACAAACTTTATACAGAAAAAAATTAAAGAGAAAAATTAATTTACTTGGTTTTATTGCTACACGTGAATTCCAATTCTTTAGTCGTTGCCTAAGGAAGAGTCTAAGTTTTGAAAATTCAAGAATCCTGAAATGTAGAGGACAGCACCTTGAAGCAGAACGTGATCACCTTGCAGCCTCGCTCCTGGCAATGCCATTAGTCCCACTCTTTCCCTCCTTTTTGTCTAGTTTGTTAATATCCCATCAAAGATGATGGAGTTAGCTCCTGAAGAGGGAAAGCCACACCCATTCCCAAGTCCTGTTTCAGGCGATTTGCTCCCCTTTCTAGCTCCTCTTACTTCAGCCTCTGACTGGGAGAGCCCCAAGACAACAGAGATGATTACCCAGCCCTGTGAGCAGGTGAATTAACTGCTCATTTCCTGGAAGGGCGGCCATTTTCCCAGGGAGACAGTGTGGAAAAGGTTTCCAGCCCTGTCGCATCTGCCTCACATTTTACATTTGAGCTCTGGCACTCAGTGGCCCCCTCCAAATCGGAAATACAATTCCCGGCTAATGAGGGATTCTCTGAAGAGTACCCCAAAGTTACTGTACTTGATTACCAGAGGTAACCAAACAGTAAGTGTTCCCAGGGGTTTTGAGCATCCCTAGATTTCTAATTTTTCCCATTTGAATCAAATTAAAGTTTTAAAAGTTCCAACTAATTAACTATATGAAAACAACCATTTAACACTATCAGAGTAATTCAACCATCATTAAAATAGATACAATATTCTCTATATATACAAAATATTCTACAATATATACGAAAAAAACAGGTTCCCCCCACATTGGCTAGCTAAGTTTAGACCAATGGAAAGTCTCAGGGCTAGTGTGGGCATCCAAACTGGCAGGAGGCACCACGAGGGACAAAACAACTCTGGGCCAAAGGCAAAGACAGGCATGAAAGCTGTGTATGTTTGAGAAATTGCCTATAGGACTAGCACGCTGAAAGGATTTCACCAAAAATCTGTAAAAATTTTGTAGTTGTATGCATAAAGAATTCCATCAAACCTCTAATCTCAAAAAGATTTGTTTGTTAGGATTTGGTCTTTGTTTTCAAGCTGTGTAACCCCAAGCTCTCTTGGGCTTAGGTTCCAGAGTTGGGAGTTAGGGAGATTTTAGCACACCCAAAAGCACAACTGTCTTCCCTCACTGCTCCCTTAACCTGGAAACTGCATGGCCAGTCATATCTGCATGGCCATTCCCTTCCTTCATTTCCGTCTCTGCTCAACTGTCCCCTTTTGGAGAGACTTTCTTGACCATCTTACCTGAAGCAGCATAGACACACTCCCACACACAGACTCTCTAGCCCCTCAGCCTGCCTTATTTTTCTTTCTCACTCCCTGTCATATGAGACATGCATCTGTTTAATTGTTAATTTTCTATCTCCACCTCCTACCCTCTGCCAGGCCCCCTGGATGTAAGTACCTAAGAACAAGACCTTTGTTTTTTTCACTGCTACATCCCAGTTCTTCAAAGACTGCCTGGAATACACGGTATTTGTTCAATAAATATTTGTTAAAGAAATGAATGAATGTAGATATTTCAGCCACAAGTCACACATCTCCAATTCTCTTCCCATCAAGATTTAAAGGCAAACAAATTTCTGATACATCCAAGGCTAACATCTCATTAGATGTCCTTGGTTGTTTCAGATTATGAAACAAATGTATCCATCCCAGCTAAGGGGAGCATTTACACAAGTAAGGTTCTCTCCTAATCTTTCCAGGCTCTAATGCCAGTTAACACATCACTTGCCCTTCTCCCTAAATCCCATTTTTTCCATGCTCACAGAAACCAAGATCTCTTTGCTTACCATATTGCTCAGAATTGCTGGTGAACAGAAGGAAGTCAGAAGCACAGGTCTGAGATTCAATATCCAAATCTCCCAACCTCAAAATCAGCCTCTTCCCCTTGGGTACTGTAATAGTCTTTTCACAAACGGTGTGGTTGGGGTAAGTCCCTGGATAATTCTTAGATGTCATTGTGCCGCTGTCCTGATAGACCACTAGGTGCCCACAGCCGTCACCTGTCGAAGAAAAAAAGGTGAAAGAAATAAGTGAAATTAGTGCTTACCGATGATTGAGAGAGTCCAGCACTGTCTCCAAGTTATGTGTTTTATTCTTTCTTTGGAGAGAGAGAAAAGCTGAAGAACGACGATTTTAAACAGTATTTTTTTCAGGTTATTTCATCTCTTGTTTATCAGTTTAATCTTCTGAACGGTGCTGATGAAAATGTTTCATACACTACCACAGAAGGCCCTTTGCAAACGCATCATTTAACCATATGGCTGTTTCAAATCACCCGTGCAGCCACCCAGCCAGACCTGCACAGTGGGTCTGCGTGAGTCGGCATTCACGGACTCGCCACGTATAGTTTTGTCTGTTAGCAAGAAGCCTCCTGGACAGCCAATGACATGTAATGATTTCCAATGGGGAAAATAATATTACTCACCTCAGAGGGCTGTTGTGCTGATTAAATGGGATAATGTAAGCAAAATGCTCCCGACAGAACCTGAAGCTTATGCTGAGAGAACCTGGCCAGGGCCTGTGCCTAACAGTCACGTGACTCCCCTCTTCACGCATCAGGCACAGGGTCTAGCACTGACAACTACAAAACTTGGTCCTAACTACTGGAGGCAAATAAAAGCAGCAACTCATAGCATAAAGCAGAGGTTCTTAACCTTTTTTGTTCCACGGACCCCTTAGCCAGTCAGGTGAAAACCACAGACCCCTTCCGAAGTCCACACTATACTGTGTATTATTTAATAAATATACCACACCCGCACCAACACGTCCCCACAAGAATAACGTTTTTTTTAAAATTTCCATTCAAGCTCACAGACCCCTTGGTAAGAACCCCTGGTATAATGGGAGAGAACCACATGTCCAAACAAAACCAGAATAACAGGTGCTCCGTGCTACACAAGGGGCCCGGACTAAGCGCCGAGGGAATACAGAGGAGGAATGTGAGCGAAGGAAGAAATTCCAGGGAATTATGAGTACTTTCCTAAAACATATTATCTTAAGTTTTCTGAAAAGATAAATTCATCAATTAACCAAGAAGTTGCTCCAGTAAAGTGACCTAGTTACTCAGACAAATATTGAAAGGCCTGCTTAACTGAGTGGAGTGCAAATTAAATTAGCACACGCGGCAATCAGACGGCAAAATGCCCGCGGTTAGCCTGGCTTCACTTAACAAAGCAAGAATTTCTGGCCTCAGCTGCAGGCAGAGAAAGCAGAAATCAGGTGGAGAAGGAAACTCTGAGGTAGTCACGAGGCCTCTCGGTCCCTAAATCTCCCATGGAGAAGCCCCAGCTTGGGGGGCCCTCTCCTTCCTCCTTTGCCAGAGCTAGAGGATTCACCTGGAGTCTTCCTTCCTTCCACTTCCTTCTTCCCCCGAGGCTCCCAGTCCAAATGGAATTGGAGGATCAGGCTGATCTCTGTCCAATGAAAAAGGCTCCAGAGCTCCAGAATCTATCCTGTCCCAGAGGCCAAGGCCTCTAAGGGGAGGATTCAGCCATTACCCATCAACTTCCACAAGATCAGTGGTGGTCCCTGCCAGGGGAGGGGAGAGTTGGCCTCAGTGGAACAAAGTTAATGAATAGTAGGGGAAAGCGATGGATAGACCGGCTAAGATAAAGCTACTAGGAGTGTGAATATTCTCGCTGTCCTGTTTTTGTGATAATCAGGGTAGGCTAAACATTCGCTATATTAGAAACCATGCATGTGTCCCCAGACCTAGTTTTTCTCCCTAGGTCTGGTTTTTAGAATGCTGGTGATAAACTAAGCCTGATTTATTATATGACCATCCTGTAAGGGAAATGACTGTAACTCTAGGTATCTTTGGTTAGCCTTAAGAGATATAGCAGGGAGGCGGATGTGGCTCAAATAGTTGGGCGTCCATCTCCCATATGGAGGGACCTGGGTTCGATCTCCGGGACCTCCCGGTAAGAATAAAAAAAAAGAAAAATATAGAAGGCGTGTGGGCCACGAGGCCCCATGCACAGGTACACTGTCAGGCCCTGTAAGCAGGTAAGCCCCCCAGGCCCCATGCACGGGTGCGCTGCCAGGCCCCATGAGCCACACAGCAAGATGATGATGTAACAGGAGAGTGACACAAGGAAGAGCCGAGACGAGATGCACTGAAAAGCCAGGAACTAAGGTGGCACAGGCAGTAGGATGCCTCTCTCCCACATTGGAGGTTCCAAGGATCTAATCCTAGTGAAGACAGGAGGAGAAGCATGAGAAGAGAGGGCAGGAAACGGACACAGAGAGTTGCCCAGCGAATGGACACAGAAACAGCAAAAATGGGGGGGGGGGTGGCATAAAAGTGGATAAAGGTAAATAAATAAATCCTTAAAAAAAAAGTATAGGGGAGTAAGACATGGACTATAGTTAGTAGTAATACTTTGACGATGTACTTTCATAATTTCTTAAGAAATGTTTCACAACAATGCAAAGTATTTGAGGTGGGGTGATGTATGGGAGCCTTGTATGATGTTATGCATGTTTGTTTTGTAAATTTACAATGTTTACTGAACACTTATTGTTTATGTATGTTCATGAATGAATGATATACTTCAATAAATTGTTTTTAAAATGAAAAAAGTATTGAGATGCAGGCACTA
Source organism: Cabassous unicinctus (assembly GCA_029593785.1). NCBI lineage: Eukaryota > Metazoa > Chordata > Mammalia > Cingulata > Chlamyphoridae > Cabassous > Cabassous unicinctus. Next base: position 3,290 of record JAQZBX010073271.1, on the reverse strand, counting down.
TGCTAGGCTCTGAGGGTATAGCAGTAAATAAAAGAGACAAAAAAAAAAAAAAAAAAAAAAAAAAAAGCTACTAGGAGACCTTGAGATCCAGGCAGAAGGAAATTCCAGAAATTGTGGGATTGAGATGGTAGGCAATAGAAACCCATGGAAGTTTTTGAGTAGGGAGATAATGAAAGAGGTATTTGAAATAGATGACACCTTAGTTGTAATGCCACAGGAATGAGAGTGGGGGGAGAGTCTGGATCGAGGGGTAGGGAGAAGGTAGCAAATGGAGAGAAAGACACGGGAAAATCTATAAGAAAAATCAACAGGCTCAGGTTCTGACTAGCTATAGTGAGAAAGAGGAGAAAAACACTGAGATTTTGAGCCTAGAAATGATTGGAACCCAGGCTAATATAGACAGAAAGGGAAGCCCAGAGAGGGAGCAGGTTTGGGTGCAAAGGTGGTAAATTTGGTGGTTGAGTTTGAGATAATGGCTAAATTCCTTGGGCTCTCTGGCAGAGAGAGAATTAAATTTTTCTAGAGGGAAGCACATGTGTAGATGCACATAATGCACAGGGTTTTAATTTTTAAAAGGTATCATTTGCCTGAAAAAGCAAATATATGGCTGCTCTCAAAACCTGGAAGACACAGCAACCACAGAGGGCTGGCAGCCTCACAGGGCTGGGGATATAGTGACGACCCCTTGAAAGGAGAGAAATGCCTAGCTCCCCAAGACTTGCTGGACCTTTGTGGGTCTGATATTGAACACCCTGATATAAAACAACCCCGGGGTAACTAGTGTACAAACTACGCATATAAATATGCAAACAACAAAACCTCTCAAAGTCACCAATACATTGCTTGGGCAACCCTTCAAAAGCTTCTCTCCTTAGTACCATGAAATTTTCCTTTAATGAGAAAAGAGAAAGGGAAACATTTTTTGCCTCAGAAAACACAGCTAAATATAAAGTGAGGCGCAATTAAATGCAAATCAGCATACCTGTGATTATTGTATTTAAAATTTAATTTTTAAAAAAGCGACATGTCATGACAAAGGGAAATCCCGGGGTGTCACTTTTATTGAACCCTGTGATTATACTTCTTTTCAACCGCTCCTAGTCTAAAGCCCAAGAGGAAAGTCTTTTCAGGCAGCAGGGTTAAGTGCCATCATGGACAGTCCCTTCCTTACTTTGCATGGGAATCTGTGCCCCCTTGAGGAATTTCTGCCTCCCTGGGAAATTTCCTCTATTTTTTTAACTACCAGAATGAAACCCCATGAGTCTTTGTTCTGCCCAAGAACCTGAACTGCAAAGAACAACTGAGTCCTAATTCATTAATAAACAGACTGTTATCAGAAATTGTCATTTCACTCTTGCCAATGGAAGTAGACTATTTATGGACTTTTCTGTGGCAAGCACTAATATAATATACATCAGGAATTGTCACCCTATTTTTCTTCCACAGTTTTGATGACTGTGGGAAAAAGGAAAAATGCTAAGGAGAGAAAGTGCATACAGTATTATGTGAATAAAGCAGCTGCATGCAAATGAAAAACAACAGAGAAGCACTTTTCCCATGACCTCATCCTGACATGCAGGTAGGCTAACTCTCGAATGAGAAAAGATAGAGAAGGAATCACTGACAAGGAAGAAGACAATTTATTAAAAAATCTATCAGTTCATGACCTGTATCTTATATATGAATGCCAGTATCCTGGTTGTGAGCATACTCAATGGGAGAAAATATTTGTAAATCACACATCTGACAAGGGTTTAATATCTGTGATATATAAAGAGATTCTACAACTCAACAGTAAAAGGACAAATGACCTGGTTAAAAAGTGGGCAAGAAACCTGTGTAGACATTTTTCTAAAGAAGAAATACAAATGGTGAAAAAACACATTTAAAAAATGCTCAGCATCACTGGCTATTAGGGAAATGCAATGGCTACAGTGAAATATCATTTCACACCAAATAGAATGGCTACTATTAACGGGGCAGAAAACTACAAGTGTTGGAGAAGATGTGGAGAGATAGAAACACTTATTCACTGCTGTTGGGAATGCAGAATGGTACAGCCACTGAGGAAGTCTGTTTGGCAGTTCCTAAGGAAGTTAGATATAGATCTACCATGTGACTCGGCAATACTGCTAATGGTATATATTCAGAAGAATGAGAACAGTGACATGAAAAGACATCTGCACACTGATGTTCATAGCAACATTATTCACAACTGCCAGAAGATGGAAACAACCCAGGTGTCCATCAACCGACCTATGGATAAACAAATTGTGGTATCTACCCATGATGGAATGTTGTTCAGCTGTAAGAAGAATGAAGTTGTGAAGCATATGACAATGTAGATAAACCTGGAAGACATGTTGAGTGAAGCAAGCCAGGCACTAAAGGACAAATATTGTATGACTTCATTATTATGAACTAAATATAATGCGCAAACTCATGGAGTTTATAGCAAGAATATGTCACCAGAGAAAAGAATGTGGTTAGAGAACAGAAAGCTGAGGTTTAACCTGTGCAGAATTGGTAAAAAGCTGTTTGGAAATGTTTGGAAAGGAATAGAAATGGTGTAAGCACATCACAGGATTTGTAATTAGTCGTGCTAACATATGGGTATGATAGTGGTTTGTCTTTTGTTGTTGTTGTTTTTTTTTTTAAGTAATGAAAATGCTATAATATTGATTGAAGTGATGAATGCACACCTGGTGGATTGTACCAAATGCCATAGATTGTACACTTTAGATAAAGTGTTTGGTTTATGATCAAAAAAATTAATAGGGTAGGTTAGGGGAAAAATACACCAAATGTAAGATGTGGACTATATTTAGTGGTAATACTTTGACGATGCTCTTTCATAATTTGTTAAGAAATGTTTCACAACAATGTAAAGTATTTGAGGTGGGGTGATGTATGGGAGCCCTGTATGATGTTATACATGCTTGTTTTGTAAGTTCACAACTTTTACTATACATTTATTGTTTATGTATGTTCACATATGAATGATATACTTCAAGAAATTGTTTTTAAAATGAAAGAAAAATCCTGGTTGTGATATTGTACTATAGTTTTGAGGCAAAGAGTACATGGCATCTCCAGGAGGTTGCTGTGGGCCCCAAGGGGAGAGGGAGGAACAGAATAGATGGAACAGGGGGTATTTAGTGGGCAATGGAAGTGTTCTGCATGATCTTGGAATGATGGACACAGGCCATGTTAAATATAATCAAAATTTATAAAAGTGTATGGTCTAAAATGTAAACCATAATTTAAACCATTGACCATGGTTAGCAGCT
>JAQZBX010073270.1:0-14932 GCA_029593785.1 Cabassous unicinctus | reverse complement strand
CCGTGTGGAAGAACAAAACGTGCTGTGGGTGAATCAGATGCGATGTTCTTGCTCTATTTCAATTCATGTAACAGTATCAGACCCCCAAGGTTTAAGAAAACTTACGGGGAAAATTTTTAAGTTTGAGAACATTCTGTCCACTAGCTTTATTTTTTTCTGCTTACTTGGTGTGAAAAAAAAAAAAAAGAAGAGCTGGCCTGGTGGAAAGAATCTGCTTTCCTTCCAGTAAGAAGAGGAATGAGAGGGAAACCGATGCCTCCACGGGAACCAAGGCCCAGCTTTGCTGGGACCAGGTGTGCGGAGAGGATCTCGCGCTGCCCAGAGAAGGGAGGCGTGTGGTTGCAGAAAGAGCCATGGAGGGAGGGCGTCTGGTCCCCAGGGTGCTGTCACCGTCACAGCTCGCCATTAGCCTGCTTAGCCTCCCTGCCTTCTCCGGTTCCCACGGGTGGGTCTCACCCGATAGAGACCTGGTGTCCCCTCATTTGCACGTTTGTCACCCAGTCTTTCTGACGCCGCACAGGAAGCCAGAGCCCAGGGGCGGAAGGTGCCCCAGCGGCAGTGGGTCCTGAACAGGAGGCCGCCTGGAGGAGAGCTGAGCGGACCCCGGGGTGGCTCTCGGCTCCTGCCGCCCCTGCTGTTCCTGGGAAGCCTTCTCCCGCTTCCCGCAGTGGAAGGCACATGGAGTTTACTGCTCATAATCTTTTCGGGGAACTTCCTTGTTTATTTAGCACCTTTACTTACATAGGAGGACGAGAAGTTGTGTCTACTCCGTGTGCCGCAGGCAAGCAGTAAAACGGCATCCCAGCTGGGGAGACACTGATTCCTTCTCTCTCTCCTCCCTCTGGGGCTCTGTCCGATGAGGAATTCTCTGAGGTCCTTTCATCTCTGCACTCCAGAAATGCAGGATAGAAGAGGTGTCTCCCTGCCCAGATCTCAGAAGTGTTCTAAAATATAATAGCTTTTAAAAACCTGGCTTTTAATCTGCCTCCCTTATTTTCCATTTCTGCATTCCTGGGAGCGGTGAGACCCTGGGAGTGGGTAAAACCCAGGCAGCGGTCTTGGAATGCATATCTGAGTAGGGGTGTGCATTCCGAAGCGTCTCCAGGCAGCTCGTTGTGCAGGAGATGAAGTCCAGGCACTGCTGTGTGGCACAGAAACCGCCCCGGGCTGTGCTGGCCTGGTGGTCCCGCCTGCCTCCTCTGCTCCCTCCCCGTCCCCTAGCCCAGCTCTGGGCTTCAGCTCACCATCCTCACTCCCCCGGGCTCCACGAAGCAAAGCTGAGGAAAATGCTCCGTCTGCCGTGGAGCCTCTTCTCCACCTGGTGAAATCCCTCACGCCTACCGCGTACTCTGGGCAGAGTTTGGGTTTTGAATGTATATCCAGGATTTTGGACGTATAGCCAGGGCCCATCAAGGTGCATTTCTGAGTAAGTTCCTAACCCTCCTGCACCCTAGTTGCCTGTCTGTGTACAGGAATGATGCTACCATCCTCTTTTGTTAGGAGACGTTCCACGGGTTTGTGTACAGCTTATATGAGCTTTCATTCCAGGCTGTCTTTTCAAGGATATTTGTGCAGCAAATAGCCTCGGGAGACAGAGGTAGAAACTCCCTCTGGGGCAGAGGGCATATCTGCTGTCCAGGGTAATGAAGAGCCATTTCACCAGGCAAATCTCACCCCCCTAACAAGGGAGCCTCGTGTCTGCAGCATCCTCCTGGGTCCTCCTTTCTGCCACCCCCAAGGGACTGGGAGGCAAGGGGAACAGGTGCTGCGATGGTTAATCTATGTGTCAGCGTGGCTAGGTTATGGTGTTCATTGTTGGGTCAAACTCTGGCATAGATGCTGCCGTGAGGCATTTTGTAGATGAGGTTGCATCAACGATCAGTTGACATTGAGTAAATGTGGTGGGTCTCAGCCAATCAGTTGGAGGTCTTAAAACAAAAAGAACTGAAGCTTCCAGAAAAAAGAAATTCTGCCTCAAGACGAGACCCTCTATTTCTCTGAGTTTTCAGCCTGTTGGCTTCTAAAACATTTGGGCTCAAGACCTCAGCACACTCTTGTCAGAATTTCCCCTCCTATGATAGAGTTTTGAGTTGCTAGGCACCATAAACACGGGAACCCGTTCCTTAAAATAAAGTAAAAACGATGTGGTTATATCTGTGCTTCTGTTTCTCTGGAGATCCCTGGCTACTCAAGATGCCGTGAGAATAGAGCCCCCGTCTCTGAGCTAGGAGCCTTGAAATCTACCGCTACCCTGCTTCTTCTCTTGCCTTAACTTCTTTCTCTGCTCAGAACATGATGCTTACAAAGTGTGTGCTCATTTTTTCATTCATCATCTACTTTGAAATGTAGCCCCTCTTTCAGCCAGAGCCAAATGCTAATGCAAAGTTCTTCTCCAGGATGAGTAGGACGCATTCACTTAGGGTGGGGCTGGGGGCCTGTGACCCTCCTGAAATTAAACGAGGGCTGTGTCATAGGTGCATTTTGCTAGGGGCCTGGATTGTAGCTTTTATTGGATCCTTAAAGGTGCATGAGCTAAGACACAGATGCATGAAACACCTGATAGTGCTAACCAGCAGCGCTCTGCTGCGCTTTCCCTGGAAGCTTAGACCTCAGGGCAAGTGCATCTCTGGGGCTCCCCGTGGAGCTGTAAAATGAAAACAGAGCAAATAAAGGCGTCTGACCAGTGAGCTGTGCCAGCAAGTGAGGGACTGAGGTGGAAAAGGTAGAGTCCCCTGACCAGAGAAATTGCCCCAGGATGGGGATGGTGGGGACTCTACCAAAACCATCATTCTTTTCTGGAAAAAACGTCTTTTTAGAACAGCTAAGGGTGCTTCTGATGACTGTGTAAACTGGAAACCGATTTGTGATGGCCTAGTAGAGTTAAACATGCACACAGCCTGCTAACCAGCTGTGACGGCTAATTTTGTTATTACCTGGGTGAGGCTATGGGGCTCAGTTGTTGGGTCAGCATGAGTCTAGATGTTGCTATGGAGGTATTTTGTAGATGTGATTAGTGTCTACAATCAGCTGATTTTAACTAGAGAGGAGAAACCTCCATAATGGGAGTGGGCTTCATCCGAATCAGCTAAAAGCCCTCACGAGCAAACACTCAGGTTTCCCAGAGAAGCCTACCAGCAAAATCTCCTGGCTGTAGGCCTGCCTCACAGATTTCAGACTTGCCAGTTCCCCGATTCACACATATATGCTATTGGTTCTGCTTCTCCTGAGAATCCTGATCATGTCACCTTTTCCAACACTGTACAGATGCCCTTGAGAAACGCCTGGACAGGCAACACAGAATAGGCATGTGTGGTGGCTTGGAGCTATGTACCCCAGAGAAACATGTTCTTAATTGTAATCCATTCCTTTAGCTGGAACCCGTTGTCAATAGGACCTTCTGATGAGGGTAGCTCAGTGAAGGTGTGGTCCAATGGAATCAGTATGGGTCTTTATTCTACGACTGGAGCCCTTTATAAGCAGAATGAAATTCAGACACAGAGAGAGAAAGTCTCAGGAAGAAAGTGGAAGTCAGCTGAACCCAGAGAAGCAGGAGAGACTGCCATGTGCATCGCCATGTGGCAGAAAAGCCAAAGACCAAGGATCTCTGGCAGCCAGCCCAGAGTGCCACAGTCTTCTGTGAAAAACCATAGGTGTGATGATACCTTAAATTTGGATTTCTAGTGTCAAAACCATGAGCCAATATATTCTCCTGTTTAAGTTTGTATTTGTTTAGCAGCCAGGAAGCTAAAGCAGCACACTAGAATATTCATAGCAGTAAAGACTCGAATATCTAATAGTGGGAGGATGGATAGATACAATGAGATGGATTCATTCGAGGGGACACTCTATGGCAGTGAAAATAAACAAACCACATCCACACCCACGAACACAGAGGAATGTCAAAACCAATTTTGGGCAAAAAGGACTAGCTGCAGAAGGGCCCACAAAAGTGACTGGGTTTATACAAAGTTCAGAAGTGGACAAAACTGAACATTACCTTGCCTAGGAGTGAGCGTACACATATGGCCCAGCTCCCAAGAAAGCCAAGAGAATGAATAACAAAATTCAAAGTATTTACCTCTGGGGCAGGGGTAGTATGTTCAGGAAAGGGCACATGGTGGGGAACAATGAAATTGGCAATGTATTTTCTCAAGCTTGGATCATGGGTATATAGCAGTTTATTTTATCATTATTTGTAAAAAACTGTATGCTTGTACCATAAATGCTCTTTTGGATGTATATTTCAAATTAAGGGAAAAAAACAGTTAGGGTGACATTTACTTTGAAGATGAGCATTTGTTTCTGCCTTGCTGCCACCCACTGCAGTGGGAAGAATCTCAGCTCAGACATGCTGGCTTTTGACCTGGGTGACCATCTGGGAAGACCTGGAAGGGGGCAGCATTCACCCCTGGAAAGACCCCCCCTCCCCCACAAGAGAGCTGCTGTGGTCGAGCGTGCCCAGGCTGTGCCGTGCAGGTGCGCTGCAGGCAGGCTGGAGGCACCAGGTTCCTGCCTGGAGCACTCCTAGGACTGTGCATGCTCGATAATCATACCGAGTGAGGAGCAGCCATGTCTCCTGCTGCAGCCACCTGAAAGCTGCTCACGAATGGTCTGGTGGGCTTCCAAAAAGTGCCCAAACCTTAACACGTGTTGTATCAGGGACTAGCAATGAATGAGCTCAAGGACGCAAAACTTCAAGAGCTCACTTAAGCCTTCCAGCTCTGTCCTCTGCCATCAAGCCTTCCCGTGTGATTTTGTTCTGTAAGGACTGAAGTGCCACATCCAGCTTGTCTGTGTGACTCATGCAGCAGACTCAAGGGCTTTGCTGCCCACGTCGATGGCAGTGCAGCTGGCATCGACAGATGCTCTGCTATTCAATGCATTTCTCTCTCAGGAAGTAGATCCAGGCACAAGTGGGTTCCAAGATAAAGCCAGTCCTGAATGAATGACTCTTCTTGCATGGACACCGTTTGACCTTTTAGAGGGTGGACCCTCTTGTAATAAGCTTTCTCTCTGTCCAAGATTTGATCTGGAAGAAGGCGACGTGGTGTAACGGGCAATATGGATGTAGTGGGCTGAATGGTTGCCCCCAAAATCTATGTCCACATCCTGCTGCCTGGAACCTGTGGATACAACCCTATTTGGGGAAAGGTCTTTGTAGATGTAATTAAATTAAGGATTTTGAGATGAGATCATCCTGGATTAACTGAGGGAGCCTTAAGGCCAATGACAAGCGTCTTTGTAAGAGAGACAGGAGAAGGTGATGTGAGGACAGAGATGGAGGTGCCAAGAGAAGCCGCGCAAGCCAGTCACGCCAGAAGCTGCTCGAGGCGCGGAACACACTCGCCCCTGGAGCTTCTGCAGGGAGCACAGACCTGCAGCCCCCTGGACATGGCACTCCTGACCGCCACGACTGACAGAGAATGCATTTCTGCTGTTTCAAGCCCCCCAGTTTGCTGCCATGTTTTACAGAAGCCACGAGAAGCAAATGCCCCGGGACTGCGAGCCTGTACAGTTGGAGGAAAGGTCAGAGGCGACACATTCGGCAAAGCCTCCGAGTGCAGACTCACCAGTTTATCTCAGAGGCTCAGAAGCCTTTACTGGTGTGGGTCTCTGCGGTGACGTGAGGACAATCTCTGGAGGGAATATTCAGAGGTGATTTCATTTTATGTGCAGTTTTCAGATTTTTTGACCAGCTTCCCAGACATTACACATACTCTGTGTAGGCTTATGATTTTTGTGTCCTTCTTTTTGTTCCCTTTTTTCCCTGCCGCTCTTAGAAAAATCTAAGCTAGGAGCCCAAAGGCATGAGTCTTGGCCTGAATCTGCCACCTACAAAGCCTTAAACTCTCTGAACCTCCAGTTCTCATCTGTAAAGTCAAGGCACTGGTTTATATACTGCTGGTGTGCATTCCAGTGTTGTTTATGGTTCTGTGGTGGATACTGGTGCCAAATGACTTCTGTACTGTTGGAAATGTCAGGATGTCTAATAAAAACCTCATCAAGATTCTGAGAGACAAGAGCTGTGCATGTTTACAAACCTGCGGAGACAGAGGTAAATGGCGCTCAGCTCCACCATGTCAGGTACCGAAACCTGACTGCTCTGAGGCACTGATGATTGTACCCACACCCGCCCCAGCCCCTAGAATAAAAGCCCTCCCTCACAGCATACCCCAGAATTAATTCGAGGAGGACCACAGACCTAACCATAGAGCCAAAGCTATAAATCTTCTAGAAAAAATGCAGAAGACTGTCTTGCAATCATGGGTTAGGCAGATACATTTTGGACAAGTTGCAAAAAGTACCATAAAAGAAAAAGACGGTAAATTTGAGTTCATAAAAAAATCATGAGCATCAAAAGACACTTCCGAGAAAATTGAAAGATAAGCCACACACTGAGATAAAGCATTTACAATACATATATTTGACAAAGATCTTATATCAAGAATATATAAAGAATTCCTACAACTCAGTAAAAATGAGACAAAGAGCTTAATTTGTTTTTCAAACATTGAGTGAAAGACTTGAACATACACTTCACAAAAGAGGCTAAAAAACAGCCAATAAGCACATAAATCAACGTCACATTTATTAGGAAAATGTAAATGAAAACCACTATGGGAAAACATTTCACCCACTAGAAGGGCTAAAAGTTAAAAGCCTAATAATTTCAAAAATTGGCAAGGAGTGTAAAATGGTTCAAAATGGTTCAACCACTTTGAAAAACAGTTTGGCAGTTTCTTAAAAAGTGAAATGTACGCCTAACCTACGACCCAGCAGTTTCACTCCCAGGTATTTACCCAAAAGAAATTTTTTAAAAATTCACAGAGTTATACAGGAATATTTATAGCAATGTTATTTATAAGAATCCAAAACTGAAAAAAATCCAAAATGTTGATCAGCAGGAGAGCTGATAAATTCATGTGATTAGTCAGGTAATGGAATGTTGATCAGAGAAAATGAGCTGGTCATACACATTAATGGTATGGATGAATCTCAAAATCCTTATTCGAGTGAAAGAAGCCAGACACAAAAGAGTGGGTGTGTGTGATTCCACTTATATATGAAATTCAGGAACAGATGAAATTAATCTACAGTGTAGGAGTCAGATCAGTGATAAGGACGGGACTGGAATTCACACAACGGCAAGCAGGAGCCTTCTAGGCAGATGGGAACGTTTTCCGTCTTGATCAGTGGTTGCATGGGTTAGGTTTTGATTTTAAAAATCTGGACATTTATTGTATGAAAATGACGCCTCAACAAGAACAAGCGTCGGGGGTGACAGCTGAGTTCCCGCCTGGATCCCAGGGGCAGCTGCAGGTCTGGGGCCCTGCCAGGCTCACAGGAGGCGGCAGCACCGCTGGAGGCTTGCTTCCGGAGCCTTCTCACACATGCGTGAGGCTGCACGCTGCTCTCTCCACTCTAGAGCAAGTGTTCCAGGCAGGGGCTCGAGTCAGACGGCTGCAGCGCAGATCCCAAGGGTAGAGGGGCCACTGGAGAGGCAGAGCCCAGACCCTGAAGCCGGGCAGACCTGGCCCAGCCCCCGGCCCAGCCGCAGCTGCGTGGTCCTGAGGTTCTGCTACCTTCTGAGACCATCCCCTTCCTCCTTGCACTGTAGGAGCGCTTGCTCCTGAGATTGGGGTCGGGATCACGGATAGCGAGGTGAAGTGACCCCGGATTGGACACTCAGGAAGCTGTAGCGTTTATTATTACTGGGCAGCCCTGTTTTGCACGCTCCTCTCTCGGTTTCCTCTTGTGCAGTGTTTGCTGCCATCACTGTCATCTTCTTTTTCCTCTTGTCCCTCCTCTCCCTCCGCTTCCTCTTCTTTTCATCATCGTCCTCCTCCTTCCTCCATTTCTCCCTCCTCCTCCTCACTGTGTCCCTCATCCCCCTCCTCTTCCTCCTCCTTCTTCTTGTTCTTTGTTCTTTAAGTGTGGCTCCCAAAGGCATTCCGTGCATCACTGTTAAAAGCAAATAAAGAGTCAGCGCCCTCCCATTTGATTTCGGGAAGTTGGAGAGGGTAGAAGACCGCATGAGGCAGTGAAATCTGGGAAGTAAGAGGGGCCTCTTCATTCTCAGGGTCCTTGTTTTTCCTATTCACGAAATTCAACAAAAAATGTCAGCTTTACCTTGGGCACTGCACTGCTAGCTTCTGGGAAACATTCCATTCCTTCACAGGGCTCTCAGGCGAATGCATTAGAACAGCCTTGAAAGCTTCCAGAATGAACCTTTTGGTGGAGACAATAATTGCTGTGTACATCATGTTAGCTCCCCTTAATTGAGCCTTTATATAAGCCCAGATTTTTATATTCTGAATTTGTTTAAAATTAGAAACAACCCATTCGGTGGCAAATTTTAGACTGTCAGCTGATTTCTGAAAATAGTTCAGGGTAGATTGAGAAGTTGAAGTTCAGTAAAGTTGGATGGAAAGTAAACTTTTTTTAAAAAGGCTATGAGACGGTGCTGTTTAGGGAGTCTTCCTTCACTCAGCAAGTTTCTCATGCTGTGATGATGAGTAAGATTCTACTCTTGCTCTTGAGGAAATTGTGGCTTAGAAGAGGAATCAGATAAGGAAACATTGCGGAGTGATATGAGAGGTGCCGGAATAGGTACGTACAAGGGGCTCTGGGAGCATGAGGGAAGGCCCAGTTGCTCTTTGGGAACCTCAAGGAGAGAGAAGATTTGAAGAGTGAGAAGCAGTTTGTTAGGAGAAGAGGATGAGGCTAAAGTATATTCCAGACAGAGGGACCGAAGCTTGGAGACGTGAGTGATCTGTCTGTGAGGGCAGGCTAGGCTATTCTGAGCGACAAGAGGCCCTGAGAGTGCAAGGCTTTACATCAGCAGGGCTTGGCTTTTGCTCACACCGAAGTCTGCAGCTTTCGGCAGTGGGTCTGCTCCACCGTATGGCTGATGTAGTGCCATCGCTATCATGTCACCTCGCCAGGGCAAAGGAGCATGGGGAATCGCACACAGCTCTCAAAGGCAGAAAAGGCACTTTTAGTGCAGACATTGCCACGGGTTGAGGACTCGCCTCCAAAAGTTTTATATAAGCTGCTCCCTCGGCTCAGAAATCCCCTTCATTCCTTATTCTCTAAATTCAGCCTGAAGGGCAACTGCCTCAGCAGCTTCCCTCAGCTTCCTCCCGCTCTCCCAGCTGCTTCCACTGCCTCTCCCTTGCTCATCTCTTCCTGAGTCCCTTACCCATTGTCCATTCACGTCTCACACTGCACCGCGATGGCTTCCTTACCTGTTAGCTCTGGGCTGGGCTGTGAGGAGGGACTGTGCTGCTCTAATCTTTGCAACCTTAGCCTTAGTCTCATGGGAAGATTTAATAAAGAGAAACAGGCAAGAAGCACTTGAGTGGGTTCGACCACTTACTTTTAGGTGGGGGTGAAGAGGAAGAATGAGCATGTTTACAAGCTGCTAAGGAGAAGCTGAGCATAGAAAAGAGAAAAACATTAATGTGCCAGAGAGGGGTGGGGTGAGAGCGCAGGCAAAGCAGCAGGGGCAATCCTAGCAGAGACGGAAGGGCGCGCAAACAGGACAGTAAGAGCGATGGGTGAACCCACTTGCATTTGAAGATGCCAGGTGGAACATGCCAGTTTATCTCAGCTCCCTCCTGAACCCCGGTCAAGTATAGCAAAGGAATGAAAAGATGTACAGATCCATGAGGACAAGGAGGGAAGGAAGAGCCCAGCCATGGGCCAGGGAGCTCCGCTGATGTCCAGAGGAGGAGGGGCCGGGGAGGAGAGAGCACCGAGAGGGGGCGGCTCTCAGGAAGCACTGAGCCAGGGCAGTCTCTGCAGAAGCCGGGAGAGCAGGGGGGCCGGGGACCCCAGAAGGTCAGGAAAGGGGTGCAGTGGCTGCAGGAGTGCTTCGTTTGCTACGGCAGATGCCACACGACGGGCTGCCTTCCATGATGGGATTTACCATCTCGCGGTTTGGAGGCTGGAAGCCCCAAATCAAGGTGTCAGCAAGATCCCTGCTTCCCCCAAAGACTGTGGTGTCCTGGCGCTGGCTTGCTGCAATCCTGGGGGCACCTTGGCTGCGTCTCTGCCCCCGTCACACGACAATCTCTCTCCCTTAGTCTCCTCCTGTGTGGTTTGCTCTTCTAATTTCTTCTCTTTATAAGGCTTCCAATAATAGGTATTAAGAACCACCTTGGTTCAGTTGGCCATACCTCAGCAAATAGTAGCATCTTCAAAAGGTCCTAATTACAGATAAATTCACGCTCACAGGAACGCAGATTAAGATTAAGAATATGTTTTTTATTGGGGTTCATAATTCCATCTACCACAAGGCAGCAAAGTCAGAAGTTGACCCAGGAGGCTGTGAACTCTGGGGAAGCAAGAGAGGGACAGGGAACTGGTGTGAAAACAGGGCAAATAGCTGAAAGTGCACATGGTGGATGGAGAGGGCGCCTGCCTGCCTGTCTCCTGTGGCTCCCCAGACACAGGCACCCAGCCTGCACTGGAGGCTCCTCTTCTGTAGGAACGTTGAGTTTCAAAGTAAAGCCCACAGCGTCTCTAACTTGCGGAGCCCATGCTGAAGCAGCTGGGTTACAGGTCAACCAAAGGGGACCTTGTCACCTCCAAATATATTTTCAGCACCTTACTCATAAATATGTATGAAGAATCATCAGACATTTGAGAAAGTCTCCAACATGGAAGCTGTAAGTCGAAACAAACATGGAAAAGCATAATATCCACAGAGAGATATTTTACTTATGAAAAAATAACAGGATACCATAAAAAGTCATAAAGAACAGGTAGTACTTTTAGAAATTAAAAGTATGATAAAAAGTAACAAATTCAATTAGAAAATAAAGTCAAAGAACTATCCCAGCAAGTATTAACAGATTAAAAAGGACAAAGATGAAAAATATTAGAGGAAAGAGAAGAAAACTAGGGTATAAGTGCAAGAGATACAAACAATATCTGCTCGGGATGTGCTCCAGAAGGAAGGAATTGAGAAAATGGAAAAGAGGAATTAATCAATAGGATAAGAAAACTTGGCAAAAAGAAGGGAAATGAGTTTTCAGATCGCAAATGCTGATTACACTTCTCAGAAAAAACTGAAAAATTATCAACCAGTACAAGTCATGTCACCATGAAATTATAAACCAACAGGTATAAGGAGAAGATTCTAAACACTTCCAGAGAGAACAAAAGCAAATCACTTACAAAGGATGTGGACAAAGATTGCTTCAAACTTTCCAATATTGAGCACTGGTAAGCAATGGAGCAATACCTTCAAAATTCTGAGGAGAGCTTATTTTCAATCTAGAATTTCATGCTTAGTCAATCTATCAATCAATTATACCCTAGAATAAAAGCTTGCGAAGAACCCAATGACTTACCTCCTGTATACTCTTGCAAAGGAAGTTACTAGAAGATTCTACCCTCAACACGGAGTAGAGAAAGAAAGTGAGAGATTTTTGATCCAGGAAAGGGGGAGCAGGAAGAGATGGCCTTGTGGACGTTAGGGGACGCCCAGGAGGACAGCTAGTCTAGTTTGTAACCGTAGGATGGACGCTGTGGACAGGGTGACTCCAGGGGAAGATGGAACTGATAGTGTCATGTGTGGGGAGAAATGGCTCTCTAGAAAAATATAACAAAACAACAAACCCTGGTGAGTCACATGCCAATTTCTGTCATGTAAATACTCCCACCATAGTGGATTTCAAGCTTCCAGCAATTTAATGACCAGTAGGCCCATAAAACTCTGGAAATTTTATGATCTGCTTTCCTGAGCTGATAGGACCTGGCGCCAGTGCAGCACTGAACTGATAAATTTTATGATGTGCGCCACCGTGTGGCAAACAGATGGGGAGGCTTTTACTGTCCTGTAAGAATGAGATGGTTTAGGAATAGATGAGTAGAAAATGAGTAAAACAAGTGATTATTAATTCAGAAAAAATGAAAAAGTTTTATGAAGAGAGGATGGCCTGCCAGTGGACTCAGTGTTGGAAATACCATGTAAATGGTGAAATCTGCTCTCACAGGAATGGGGATGTAGTGGGAGGATGGCGGTGGGAGGCCAACAGACTGTGCACATGCTAAATACTCACATTTCGTATTAGAAAGTCAAAAGACAGCGTATAAAAGCAATAGTGCACTAAACAGGGACATAGACATTGTATTTAGGAGTTTGGAGGAACCAGCCCGCAGAGCTGAAGGCTGCCAACTTTGTGGAATGAGAAGGGCAGGGACTGCTTTTTGCACCATGAACACAGAGACTGTGGGCTGATTTATTTACTTCCAAGTAAAGATTCAGTTGTAAAGGTGATGCCTGCCTTCTGACTGGGGAGACGCAGGGGGTGTTCCACTGACGGTGGAAAGAATACGCGTGGACACCGTGAGCGAGCTCTGGGGAAAAGGTCTCCACACTTCCCCTTGGTAGTTTGTCAAGGTTTGTAATCACGCTGGTGATTTAGAGATTCTTCCCACTGTGCTTGAACTATTTCTCAATCAAATTTCAGCCACATCCTCTTATTTAGGTCTCAAGAGAAGTAGTAACAATTTCCACCTCTGGAGTGCTTACTTGTCACAGGCATTTTAAATAGTCATCCCCAAACCAACTCCATTTGGCACAATCGTGTGCATGTCACATGCAAGTACGTGCATTTCTGGGGGCCCAGAGAGCATAGGGTACTTAGTATACTTCCCATCACTCAAGATGCCTCTTGCCTGACCTGCCGCACCCACATTTTGTCCCCTGATGGTTTGGCAGGGCACGCTCCAGGTACGTAGGCAATGACGACCACTGAGAAGGTCGTCTGTCTTCCACTGAGTGCGAGATAGTTTGACATTGCCATTTTCATCTGCCAGAAGGCCACCTTGATATGTTTCCAGGTGATACCTGTCCCCACCTGCAGCTTCCTTCATCCTGAGGCTCCGTCTTGTCTCCCATCCACCTCTGTTCCTTCTGCAAACTCCCAATCTTTCCCCTTTGAATAGATCAAGGACAGTGATGACCACCATATTGGCCCAGCACGAAGCAGTTGAGTGTAGTGTGGGGCCCCTTAGCAGTGGGTCAAGTGCCTCTGCAGAAGAGGCTCTTCCTCGAGAAAGCTAACACAACAAGGGGTGTCTGGGAGCAGGGAGCAGCTGCTCATGGCGTGCTTTCATTGGTCCAACACAACAAAGCTGTTCTGTTGCTGTGCTGTGACAGAGCTGTAACCCATGACAGCAAAGCTTGCGGGCAGGATGAGGTGCCATTCCTCACAGGCAATGAAATGACCTTTACCACTTGCCGAGGTCTGTAGCATTCTGGTGATGACAGTCTTCCATCACAACATGCTTTCCCTCTCCCTCAGCTTCTTCTGTCCTCTCATGACGGGGCAGTGTCTCAATTTCCTCTGCATATCAGGACTCCAGCCATATGGATTAAGCACTACCCTCCTTCAGTTTGGCCTCATCTAAATAGAATCCTCAAAGAGCCTATTCACAAATGAGTCCACACCCTGACTCCCCTTAACCTATTCAAAGATCCCATCTAGAGATGGGTTCATACCCACAGGAACGCAGATTAAGACTTGAACGTGTCCTTTGTGGGATACATAATCCAATCCCCAAAAGCAATCTTTGAATCCATTCATTAATCCACATTCATTCATTCATTCATTCCACAAATAATTATTGAGCACTCGATATGAGCCAGGCACTGTGGCAAGCTCTTGGGATACGTAAGTGAATAAAACAAAGCTCCTTGACTTTGTGGCACTATTGGTGGTGGGGGTAGAGGCAAGAACGAATAAGAATCTTTATAAAAGTAAAGTATATAATTTATCAACAAGTGACGCAAGCTCCGGAAGATGAAATTAAAGTAAAGGTGGAGCAGAGCAAGGAAGGGACAAGGTGCTGGAGTCACAGAAGAGTGTTAAACAGAGGGTGGGAAAGCCTTCTGGAGAAGGAAGCAAAGCGGAAAGAAGGCAAGTGGAAGTCTGGGGACTGGACCCAGGCAGAGAGAACAGCTCCCTACCGAAGCCTGTGGCGATTGAGTCCTGCCCCACAAAAGACAGGTTCAAATTTTAATCCACATTCCTGTGGGGTGATCACATTTGTAAATAGGAACCGTTTGGTGGTTGTTTAAGGTGTGGCCAAATTGAATCAGAGTGGGTCTCAATGTGCATGACTGGGGCCCTTACGTAGAGGACATGCGGAGAAGGCCTCAGGAGATCAAGGACCTCACTACACGCAGAGGCAGAGGGGAAAGCCACAGAACCCCAAGGACTGCGGGGCGCCCCCACCGGAGTGCTACAGACTCTGAGAGAAAGCACGGCCGAGCCGAAGCTCCAAAACCGTGAGACCATAAACCCCTGTTGTTTCAACCACCCACTGTGTGGTCTTTGTCACAGCGGCCCTGCCAACTAAGCTGATAAGGAGCAGGCTAAGGATTTGGGAAGGGCGAGGAGACCAACGTCGGGGCGGCCGGCTGGTGTTAGCACAGATCACGCAGAGCCCCGAGGCCAAGTAGGCGGGTGGCTCTTGGAGAGAACCGGAAGGGCTTTGAGCAGAGCAGGGACTTACCCTGATTCTGATTCTAACTGGACCCTTCCCCAGTGGTTGCTCTGGGACAGATGGTAGAGGGTGAGTGCAGCTCCAGGGGAGATGATGGTGGTTTGCAGGGTGGTGGGGGTGGAGAGAGGGAGGAACATCTGAACATCTATTCAGCCTGAACCATCAGGATTTCATGACAGACCGTAATGCGGGGGAAGGGCTCAAGGTTGCCTTCAGGATGTGGCATCTGGTTGAGTTCAGAAGGAATCTGAGTAAAATGTTCTTTCAGGTAACGGCTTGTTACGACATCTAGATGTTCAATATGTTTTGCATTCAACTGGGTCCTTTTAATATTTATTCCAGAACTTTGTTTCCCATACTGATTAGTAGCCAAAGTTCCCATTTGTGTTAGGCTCAGATAAGTGGAATA
>JAQZBX010073269.1:0-14940 GCA_029593785.1 Cabassous unicinctus | reverse complement strand
ATCAAAGAAGACTTAAAAAAATAGAATAATACTCCCTGTTCATGGATAGAAAGACTAAACCTCATCAAGAAGTCTATCCTACCCTAACTAATCTACAGATTTAATGTAATGCAAAAAAAATCAACACTGTATTTTTTAATGAATTGGAAAACTAACTATAAAATACATTTGGAAGGGTAAGAGGCCCCAAATCGCCAAAGACATATTGAAAAAGAAATATGAACTTAGAGATATCACACTACCTCACTTTAAAACACACTACAAAGTTACAGTGGTCAAAACTGCATGGTATTGGCACAAGGATAGACATACTGACCAATGGAAATGAATTCAGTGTTCTGATAGAGATCCTCACATATATAGTCATCTGATATTTAACAAGGCCACCAATCACACTCAACTGGGAGAGAATGAACTGTTCAACAAATGTTGCTTGGAGAACTGGATATTCATATCTGAAAAAATGAGAGAAGAGCACCATCTCAAACCTTATACAAAAATCAACTCAAGATGGATCAAAGATATAAATATAAGAGCCAAGACCATAAAGATATTGGAAGATAATGTAGGGAATCTCCTACAGGACCTTGTAATAGGAAATGGTTTCATGAACTTCACACCCAAAGCACGAGCAGCAAAAGAAAAAATAGATAAATGGGATCTCCTCAAAATTAAAAACTTTTGCACCTCAAACGATGTTACCAAGAAAATAAAAAGGTAGCCTACCCAATGGGAGAAAATATTTGGCAATCATATATCTGATAGGAGCCTAATATTCTGCATATATAAAGAAATTCTACACTTTGAAAATAAAAAGACAAACAACCCATTTTAAAAATTGGCAATTGATCTGAAAAGATACTTCTCCAATGAAGAAATACAAATGTCTAGAAAACACATGAAGAATGCTTGACATTGCTAGCTATTAGGGAAATGCAAATCAAAACTACAGTGATTTACAATCTTACACCCATTAGAATGATGGCTATTAAAAAAACAGACTACAAGTGTTGGAGAGGATCTGGAGGAATTAGAACCCTCATCCACTGCTGGTGGGATTGTGGAATGTTCCAGCCACTGTGGTGGATGGTTTGGCGGTTCCTCAAAAAACTAACTATAGAACTTCCATATGATCCAGCATTTCCACTGCTGGATATATACCCAGAAGAACTGAAAGAATACACGAACATATATATGCCCACCAATAATCATAGCAGCACAGTTCACTTTTACCAAAAGTTGGAATCAACCCTGGTGCCCATCAACAGATGAATGGATAAAGAAAATGTGGTACATACATACAATGGAATATTACTCATCTGTAAGAAGGAATAAAGTGCTCTTTCACAGGATAACTTGTATGAATCTTGAAGACTTTATGTTGAGTGAAGCAAGCCAGGCATTGAAGGATGAACACTACATGACCTCACTGATATGAATTAAGAAAATTGAGCAGTCTCAGAGAGATATTGTTTGAAAGATAGGTTTATAAGAAAGAGAAAGAGAAGAGAAGGCTGTGAGCCATCACCCATACAGACATAATCTATGGTAAATTGATAGAGTGTAGTTGCATATTAAAGGGATAGGTCAAGAGGGTAGTTATATTATTGGGTTGTGTGGTGCATGGCTGACAGGTGGGTAGATTGGGAATGGTGGGTTAAAAGACCCAGGATACTGGGGGGAGAATTGGGAGAGGGGTCAGGTGAACACTTGGGATTTGTGGGTATGAGGTTGGAAGCACAGGGGTGGGAATGCTCTTATGGCAATATGACAAGGAAGGTTCACTGGTTTAGGGTGTTGGTTGGGGTGGCATTCAGGGCAGGACACATGTGGAGCAGGCTTCTAAGGAGTGTGAGAGTGTTCATCCTGTCATAATGTGTTGTATCAGTGGGTGGAGTCCTACAGAATGAGCGGGAAGGGGTTGGACTCCCATCTTTGGGAAGACTGATATGTTCAGAAATAGGCAGGGGTCTCTCAAGACCAAGGACAGTTTCTAGTGGGGGAGGATGGACCAGTGTGTCAAGACCTCTTGTTGCATGAACCTATGAATCTTGTCATATAATGAGTGAAGCCAGGCGGTCATCATGGTCCCCAGGGTGTGGAGGAGGGTAGAACAGAATAGATCAAATAGGGGGTATTTGGTGGTCAGTGGAAATGTTCTTCATTACCTTACATTGATAGACACAGGATGTGGCAAATATCACCAAAATTTATAAAAGTGTACAGTCTAAAATGTAAACCATAATGTAAACCATTGAGAATGTTTAGTAGCTATGTTTCACTATGTGTTATCAGTTATAACAATGCTACCATCCACATATAAGAAGGTATTGATATGGCGGGGATGAAAGGGGGAGGAGGTTGGGTATATGAGAGTCACTTGCATTCTGTTTGTGAGTTTGCTGTGACCTAGAACTTCTTTGAAAGCAAAATGAAAAATAGTGAGACACTGGGGAGTGAATGGGTTAAGATGCCATAGTACAGACTGGAAGCCAGATGTTGTGGCGATGAAAAGCAAAATGTGAAAAAAAAAATATTTTTATTATTATTTTTTTTATTATCTTTTTATATTTTTCACATTCTTCATTTTTTAAATATGCCAATCTTTTAATTTTATTTTATTTTTAGTTTTTTTTTAAGTTTTCATGTATTTTATATCTTACATTTAAACTTATCATTATTATTCTGTTTTCCTATCAATTGCATTTGGCTAGTGTAATGGCTTCATCTTTAAAGGAACTTTGGATCACAGAATGATTACAACTGGGGTGGGAGAGGATTGATGGTGGGGGGTGTCAGGGTGTGGGGTGCATGGGAGGAAGTTCACATGAACATACATATAAGATATATACAATTGTTCAAATGTTCACGGGGCATTGTCACAGTGGGTGGAAAATCACTCAATAAATGAGAGAATACTGAGTTCCCATCCTCAAGGGCTCTGCCACATTCTCTAAGGGAGCAGCAACAGTCCCCGAAGTGCAGGGGCAGTATCTGGCAAAGGAGGATGATCCATTGATGGGCCCTTGTTATTGATGACTAGCCTTATGGGTCTTTGCTCTTGAAATTGAAACTTAGCCTATTGTTATGGGGTGCCTGAGAGCCTCCTTGTTGTTCGAATGTGGCCTCTCTCTAAGCCAAACTCAGCATATGAATGCATTACCTTCCTCCTAGCATGGGACATGATCCCTGGTGATGAGCCTCCCTGGCACCAAGGGATTACTACCAAGTGCCAACTGACAATGTGGCTGGAAATAGATTTCAAATAAAAGGAGGAAAAGGTAAAGGCAAATAAGTTCATATGGCTAAGAGACTTCAAAGTGAATCAGAAGGTCATCTCAGAGGTAAGGCTTACACACATCTCTATAGGATCTTATAGACTTCCAAAGTTGATATCACCCCAAATAGTGGGGCTCCTGAGAGCTCTGGAGACATCCAGGTCCTATGTCATGGCAGTTAGCTCTGGAGTTTGGTGTCTTGCCAGTGGACCCTACTTTGGAGTTTGTGCTCCTGATTGTGACAGACTTATATTCAAATATGTCTTCCCTGCACATGGTTCATCTGTCCTTTCTATTCAAAACTATACTTGGTGCTGGAGTTTTTAGGTATACATTCAGAGACTGGAGTCTTTGGGCTCTCCATGTGCCAGCTGGGCCTGGAATTTCGGTGGAGCTCGAACTCCTACTGTACAGCTCAATGGACTCACCCAGGACACCTGACGGGGAGCTGATGATGGACAACAGCCATCCCAGGGAACGGAGAGAGTCTGCAGCTGCAGGCAGGATAGTCCCATCCACCTTATCCATGAGATATAAGCCCCTGTCACTTGGAGGTGGAGTGGACATCACCACCCCAGACTCCTCAGGATTGGGGGAAGAGCTATGGAGTAGAGTGGACTTACTGGTATTCTGTTATAGACATATTGTGATTCAAGCAATGGAAGAAATTACAACATTGATGTGGATCCAGTGGCCACTGGAGGATCTGGGGGCAGGGAGAGGGAAAAGCAGTTGTAATACAGGAGCTTTTTTGGGACTTGGGAATTGTCCTGAGTGACATTACAATGACAGATATAGGCCATTTTATATCATCATATAACATGCAGAACTGGTGGGAGAGAGTGAGGTCTACAATGTGAACTGTGGTCAATGTTTAATGGTAAAGCCCCAGGATGTGTTTATCCTTTGCAGGTGATGTGCCACACTAATGAAGGATGTTTATGTCGAAGGTTGTGGGCGGTGTGGGAGGTGGGGTGTATGGGAATCCCTCTATTTTTTGTGTAACATTTATGTAATCTAAGTATTTAAAAAAAAATTTTATAATAAAAAACAAATATATACATTCATACATACATACATACATACCTAATAATAAAAGTTCTTTCAAGTGAAAAAATAAAATATATTATAAAAATTAGGTATCCTGAAAGTATATATATTTATATTGAAGTATTTGCACATCATCAGGCTTATTTTAAATCTTCCCCATCTCTGAAGTTTCATCTGATGTTTGGTAAATTACTAATTTTATACCAATATAATTTTTCCTTTTCTGTTTGAAGGCTGGTGGGGACCTTCCATCTAAAATCATCTGTACACATTACCTCCAGGGTAGAGTATACAATTTCCAGCATCCCATGTAGCTAAGTGGAGCAATATTATCATTTTCAGGCTAATGAACTTTTAGTGGATGTGATATATGATCTGGGTCATAATCATATAAGGGATGTGATTGACATCTACATTGGTATTCACTATAGTCAGATAAGAATCATACTTTGCAATTTTTTTCCATCATAGTTCATATGTTTGAGATCAACAGCCCAGAAAATCAGATAGCAATGAGACAGATGAAACCTGGATATCTGGAAAAGAGATTCCTTCTTTGTGGATTGCCTGGTAATTAATCCTGTTCATGAGAGTCAATCAGTAATCAATGAAAATAAAAAAAAAAACACTTTCATAGGAGAGTGTAACTTGAGTCCCATCTAAAGAGGCTGGATGAGTTCCTAATACAGTTATTGCACCAGAGTGTTAAAACTCATAATTTTATATATTTTAAAAATTTAATGATCAGTCAGATGTATTAAAATTTTATTGCTTCATCTTTTAACACATGGAGCTTCTCCTTCTGGATTCTTCTACTCAAGAAGGGATTGTTAAAGCTCTAATCCCTGGTTTTAATAATAATATTTTTTATTATTTAAATATTAAAATTACTATTGAAAAATTACATACAGAGATGATAATGAATATAGCTCATTTAATTTTCGCCAATTTTCTTTTTCTTTTATTTTTTAATTAACAGTCTAAAATTAAATTACAATAAAAAGACTTTTTGGCTCTACATTTTATGAATTGTAACGCATGTATAGATTTTTGTATTCACCATTACAATTACTAGGTAGACTGCTTTGCATATATTCCCCATTGCTACTCTTTTGTAATCACACTGATCTCCCACCCGAACCCCTGGCAAAGTGTATGCTCTTCTCCTTCATTATTAGTTTTGTCATTACAAGAAGGTCATATAAATGGAATCATGTGTATGTGACCTTTTGATAGTTTAAAGGTTTTTGCACTCAAAATATTGTCTTTAAGATTCACCTAAGTTTTTGCATATATCAATATTTTTTGCCTTTTTTATTGTCACGTATTATTACTTTATAGTGATGTTCTGTTTTTTAAATCAAATTTTATTCAAGTATGTCATTCATACATTAATATACATAAACAATAAGTATATAGTAAAAGTTGTGAATTTACAACAAACATGTATATCATCTTACAAGGCTCATGTACATCCCCCCACCACCAACATCTTGCATTGTTGTGAGATATTTGTTACAGTCTATGAAAGAGCACTGTCAAAGTATTACTACTAACTATTTCCCCTCAACCCACACAATTATTAACACCCTATATTAGTATTATATATTTGTTATCATCCATGAGAGAACGTTCTCATATTTCTTCTGTTAACCACCATCCATTTTCCACCACTGCATTCCTTGTGCTGTACAGCCCCATGCTTGTACAGTCCATTCAAAGTGTACACTTAGTGGCTCTCATTTTTATCACAGTGTTGTGCTGTCATCACCTCAGTCAATTTTAGAACATTTTCATGACTCTGAAGGGAAAATGAAGAGCATTCTCATATTTACACTATTAACTTCACTCTTCATCCAGCACCAAAATAACTATGTTATATATTTCCTAGATTATTCTCTAGTTTCCTTTCAATTGTTATTTATGTCCCCAAACTACTCCTTTCAGCCACAATCACATTTATAAATCAGCACTGTTAGTTATACTCACAATTTGTTACTTTCAACTGTATTGATTTCCAAACTTTTACAATTAAACTAATTAATAATGCTATATACATTAAGCATCAGCTCACATTCTCAAGCCACATTAAATAACCTAGTAATGAATACTCTAGAGTTCACCTTTGTGAGTTTATTCATAGTAGTTCATATCAATGACACCATACAATATTTGTGTTCTTGCATCTGGCTTATTTCAAGCAGCATAATATCATTTAGGTTCATTCATGTTGTCATATGCATCCTGATTTCATTTTTTCTTAGAGTTGAATGGTATTCATTTGTATGTATATACCACATTTTCTTTATCCATTCATCCAATGATGAGCACTTGGGCTCATTTCATATTTTAGCAATTGTGAAAAATGCTGTTATGAACATTAGTGTGCAAATGTCAGTTTGCATCTCCTTGCTTTCAGTTCCTCTCAATACATACCTAGTAACAGAATTGCTAGATCATATGGCAGTTCTATATTCAGCCTCTTGAGGTACTGCCAAACTGTCTTCTGCATAGACTTCACCATTCTACATTCTCACCAAAAGTGAAGGAGTGTTCCACTTTCTCCACCTCCTTTCTGTTTTTTTTTTTAAACAAACCAATTTTATTGATAAGTATTTATAAGGCATACAATTCATCCAAAGTGTACAATCAATGGTATTTGGTATAATCACATAGATATGCATTCATCACTTCAATCATTATTACAGCATTTTCATTATTTCAATGAAAATAATAATAAAAAACAGACAAGAAAATTCTTCACCTCTCAATCTCTCCATGTTCTCCTGCTGTACATAGCTGCCATTTCTAGCTATTCTTGCATGACCATTCATTCATTTATTAAGCAGTTTTATTGAGAGATTTCCACACACCATATGATCTATCCAAAGTGTATAATCAGTGGCTTTTAGTATAATCATAATGCTGTGCATTCATCACTACAAAAAAATTCTACAGCAATTTCATTACTCCAAAAAGAAAAACTCCACACACTTTAGTATTCCCTCCCAAACCCTTCAAAAACACTAATCTAATTTCATCTTTACAAATTTATTTATATTTACATTTTGTATAAATAGAATCATAAAATATGTATCACATTCTGTCTATTTTCTTTCACTTAGCATAATGTATTTTGTCTGATACTAAAATTTTGTAGTATTAACATACATTTGTCCAGATTCAAAGAAAATGATCTTATATATGCAGTTTACCCATATACATATTTCACATGCAGTTTTCTTATGCTATATAATTTCATGTCACATTTTTTAGCTTTCGTTTTTAGTAATACACATGACCTTAGACTTTCTCCTTAAACCACTTTCATGTCCCCGTAATTACTATTTTTGAAGTGCTTTTATCAAGAAAAAATGCTAGATTTTGTTGAATGTCTAGTTACAAACATCATGTTGGGCTTTCACCTTTTCTATTGATTTACAAAGGTTAAATTGCATCCTTTTAAACAACTCTGCACAAGTTAACCTTCAGCTTTCCATTCTCTAAACTCATTCTTTTTTCTTGTGACCTGTATTCAAGTTAGTAACTCCATGAGATTAAACAATATATTTAGTTCATAGTAATGAAATCATGCATTATTTGTCTTTCTTGTGTGTGGCTTGCTTCACTCAATGCTTTCCAGGTTCATCTATGTTGTTATATGCTTCATGGCTTCATTTCTTTTTATAGCTGCATAATATTCCATAGTGTGAATGCACCACAGTTTGTTAATCCATTTATCAGTCTATGGGCACCTGAGTTGTTTCCAACTTTTGGCAATCATGAATAACACCACTATGAACATTGGTGTGCAGATATCTGGCTGTACCATTCTATATTCCTGTCAACACTGATTAAGTGTTCCTAACTCTCCACATCCTCTCCAACACTTGCAGTTCTGTCATTTCAATAGTCACCATTCTGATAAGTGAAATGATATCTCATTGTAGTTTTGATTTGCATTTCCTTAATGGCCAGTGATGTTGAACCTTTTTTCATGTGGTGGTTTTTGCCATTTGTATATCTTTTTTGGACAAATGTTTATTCAAATCTTTTGCCCATTTCCTATCAAACCATTTGTCTTTTTACTGTTGAGTTGTAGCATCTCTTTATATATCATGGATATTAAACCATTATTGGACATGTGATTTCCAAAAATTTTCTCCTATTGAGTCAGCTGCCTTTTCACCCTTTTGACAAATTCCTGTGTGGTGCAAAAGTGTTTAATTATGAGGAGATCTCATTTATCTATTTTTTTCTTTTGTTGTACATGCTTTGGGTGTAAGGTCCAAGAAACCACCACCATCTTAATGTTTTTAAGATGTTTTCCCACATTTTCTCATGGCAGTTTCATGGTCATGACTTTTATATTTACACCTTTGATGTATTTTGAGTTGATTCTTGTATAGCAATTGAGATAGGGGTCCTCTTTTAATGTATTGGTTATGGATATCCAGTTCTCCCAGCACTATTTGTTGAAGAGAATTTTTTGTCCCATCATCATCGACTTTGTAGGTTTGTCAAAAGCCAGTT
Source organism: Cabassous unicinctus (assembly GCA_029593785.1). Classification (NCBI taxonomy): domain Eukaryota; kingdom Metazoa; phylum Chordata; class Mammalia; order Cingulata; family Chlamyphoridae; genus Cabassous; species Cabassous unicinctus. The sequence continues at coordinate 6,079 of JAQZBX010073269.1, read as the reverse complement.
GGCCATAGAGCTGAGGACGTATTTCTGGACTCTGTTCCACTGAACGATAGGACTACCTTTATGCCAATACCATTCAGTTTTGACCACTGTAGATTTATAATATGTTTCAAGTTCAGGGAGTGAAATTACCCCATCGCTCTTTATTTTAGAATGTTTTTGGCTATTAGGAGGCACTTTCTCTCCAAATATATTTGGTAATTTCCTTTTCTATCTCTGTAAAGAAGACTGTTGGAATTTTAATTGATATGGCATTGAATCAATAAATCAGTGTGGGTAAGATTGATATTTTCACAGTATTTAGTTTTCCAATCACTGAACATAGAATGACTTTCCATTTGCTTAGGACTTCATTGATTTCTTTTAACATTGTTTTTGTAGTTTTGTAGTTTTCTGCATATAGATCCTGTACTTCTTTGGTTAAATTAATTACTAGGTATTTGAGTGTTTTGTTCCTATTGTAGATGGAAATTTTCCCCTGATTTCCACCTCAGATTATTCAGTACTAATGTATAGAAACATTACTGATTTTCACATGTTGATCTTCTATCCTGCCACTTTGCTGAGCTAGTCTATTAGCTCAAGTAGCTTTGTCGTAGATATTTCAGTGTTTTCTAAATATAGGATCATGTCATTTACAAATAGAGTTTTACTTCCTTTTTTCCTATTCGGATGCATTTTATTTCTTATTTTATTTTTTGCCTTATCTAATTGCTCTAGCTGGAACTTGTAGCACAATGTTGAATAACAATGATTAGAGTGAGCTTCCTTGTCTTGTTCCTGATCTTAGATGGAAAGCTTTCAACCTTTCCCCATTGAGTACAATGTTGTCTGTGGGTTTTTCATACATAGCTTTTATCATATTGAGGAATTTTCCTTCTATTCCTATCTTTTGAAGTGTTTTTATTGAGAAAGGATGCTGGATTTTGTCAAATGCCTTTTCTGCATCTATTGAGATGATGATGTTTGTTTGTTTTTTTCCCTACAATTTTTACTGGTATATTACATTGATTGATGCTCTTATGTTGAACCAGCCTTGCATACCAGGAACAAATCCCACTTGGTCATGACGTATAAGTCTTTTGATATCCTGTTGGATTCTACTTACAAGTATTTTGTTGAGAATTTTTGCATCTATGTTCTTTAGGGAGATTGAACTGTAATTTTCTTTTCTTGTGGTGTCTTTATCTAGCTTTGATATTAGGATTATGCTGGCTTCATAAAATATGTTGTTTAATTTTCCCACCTCTTCAATTATTTGGCAGAGTTTAAACAGGATTGGTGTTAATTCTTCTCAAAATGCTTAGAATTAACCTGTGAAGCCATCTGGTCCTGGAGTTTTCTTTGTTGGGAGATTTTTGATGACTGTTTCAATCTCTTTAAATGTGTTTATTTTCTTAAGATATTGTATTTTCCTTGTAGTGTCAGTGTAGGTTGTTTGCTCATTTCTAGGAAATGATGTCAAGTTTGTTGGCATACAGCTTCTTGTAATATCCTTTTATGATCCTTTTTAATTCTATAGCATCAGTAATAACATTATCTTTTCATTTCTGGTTTTATTTATTTGTCTCTTCTCTCTTTTTTCTTTATTAGTCTAGCTAAGGATTTGTCAATTTTATTGATCTTCTCAAAGAGCCAGCTTTTTGTTTTGTTGACTTTCTCTATTTTTTTTCTCAATTTCATTTATTTCTGTTTTAATTTTAATTATTTCCTTCCTTCTCCTTGTTTTGGGAATGGTTTGCTATTCTTTTTCCATTTTCTCCAGTTGTTCATTTATATTTGTTATTTTAGCTGTTTTTTCTTTTATAATATAGGTGTTTATAAATTTCCATCTCAAAACTGCTTTTGCTGTATCCCATAAGTTTTAATAAGCTGTGTACTCCTTGCCATTCATCTCAATACATTTATTGATTTCACTTGCAAATTCTTTGACCCACTGATTATTTAGGAGTGTATTGTATTGTTTAGCCTAAACACATTTGCAAATTTACCTCTTTTCTGTCTATTATTGATTTCCAGTTTCCTTCTATTATGATCTGTGAAGGTGTTTTATATAATTTCAATCTTTTTATATTTATAGAGAGCTGTGTTGTGACAAAACATGTGGTATATCCTGGAGAAAGACCCATAAGCACTTAAGAAGAATGTAAAATATAACCTGCTGAGTTTGGGTACAATGTTCTTTATATGTGTAAAGCTTGTTTATCATATTGTTCAGGTTCTCTGTTTCCTTGTTCATCTTCTATCTAGTTGTTCTATCTAATGATGTGAGTGGTGTTTTGAAGCATCCAACTATTATTGCAGAGACGTCTGTTTCTCTCTTCAGTTTTTCCAGAGTTTTCCTCATGTATTTTGGGGCAACCTGATTAGAAGCATAGATATGAAATACTGCAATTTCTTCCTGGTAGATTTTCCCTTTTATTAATATATAGTGGCCTTCTGTATCTCTTATAACTTTTTGCATTTAAAGTCTGTTTTGTCCAATATTAGTATAGCTACTCCTGCTCTTTTGGTTACTATTTGTGTGACATATCTTTTTCCAACCTTTCACTTTAAACTGGTTTGTATCCCTGGGTCTAAGATGAGTATGTTGTAAGCAGCAAATAGATAGCTCATTGTTTTTTTAACCTGCTCTTTCTGCCTGTATCTCTTGATTGGGGAGTTTGATCCATTCACATTCAATGATATAACTGTAAGGGCATTATTTATTTCCACCATTTTGTTCTTTGGTTTTCTTATGTCATATCTTGTTTTTGTCTGTCTTTTTTACTCATTTGGTTACTCTTTTCTGCTATTCTTTCATCAATACTCTATTCCAAACCTCTCTCTTCTGTCTTTTAGTTTTGGGATGTAAGGCTTCCTTTAATATTTCCTGCAAAGTTGGATTCTTTAATACAAACTCTCTTAGTTTCTATTTGTGAATGTTTTAAATGCACCTTCATATTTGAAGGACAGTTGTGCTGGATAAAGAATTCTTGCCTGATGGTTTTACTCTTTTAGTATCCTAATTGTATCATACTGTCTTCTTGCCTCCATGATTTCTGATGAGAAATCCACACTATCTTACTGGGCATTCCTTGTATGTGATGGCTTGTGTTTCTCTTTTTGCTCTCAGAATTTTCTCTTTGTCCTTGCTGTTTGACATTCTAGTATGTGTATGGGAATAGGTCTTTTCACATTTATTCTGCTTGTGGTATGCAGCACTTCTTGATCCTGTAAGTTCATTTCTTTCATAAGAGTTGGAAAATTTTCAGCTATTATTTTCTCAAATACTCTTTCTGCTCCATTTCTCTTCTCATTCTGGAAATCCCATGACATGTATGTTGTTATGTTTCATGTTATCATTGAACTCCCTGTACCTCTGCTCATTTTTTCCATTCTTTTCTCTCTTTGTTATTTTCTGCCTTTAATTTCAGCTGTTCTGTCTTCTGAACCACTTATTCTTTCTTCCATCATTTCAACTCTGCTTTTGTATGCCTATAATGTGTTTTTGATCTGACCTATGATGTCTTTTGTTCCCAGGAGTTCTGTTACTGTTTTATTCAGGTTTTCAAATTCTTCTTTGTGTTTGCTCAGTGTCTTCTTGATTTTCTTTACCTCATTAGCCATATTGTCCTTCACTTCATTAATTTGATTTTGGAAATTTGTGTGCTTCTCATTGATTAGTTGTCTCAAATCCTGCATCTCTTCTGAATCTTTGATATATTCTGTGGCAGTTTGATATTATTTATGAATTCCAAAAGAAATATTGATTATAATTATAAACTGGTCTGTTTCTCTGAGTGTGATACCCTTTGCTTGTATTAAATTCAGCTTAGAAGTCTGATTAAATTATATTAAGTTTAGGGCTTTGATTTGACCTTGTCATTAGAGCATGCAGGGTTGAGTCCCCACCCCCTTGGTGGGCATAAAACAAACTCTCACAGGGAAGTAGATACACAGAGAAGATATACAAAGGATCCTGTGGCCTGAGAAGAGACATAAGCCTGATGGTTTACAGCTGACATTGTGAAGAGAACAGAGCAGCTGAGCCTGGAAAGAAATGAGCCCTAGGAGAGGGATGAGCCTTATGCCAGCCTACAACTGAGATTGGAAGAAGCTGGGACCACAGAGCCCTAAGAGGAAAAAAGAAGGCTGAACGCTTGCAGACATCACCCACCATCTTGCTTCAACATGTGACAACAGACTTTGGGTCAGGAAGTAACCTTCAGTTGGACTCTTTAAGGCCTTGTGACTGTAAGCTTCTCCTCTGAATAAATACCCTTTATAAAAGCCAAAAGATTTCTGGTACTTTGCATCAGCACCCCTTGGGTTGACTGATACATATTCCTTTTCTTGAACCATTTCTTCCATTTTCTTAGTATGGCTTGTAATTTTTTGCTGATGTCTAGGCATCTGATTAGGGTGATGAGTTTATTCAGATGCTCAATATCTCTCTCTTTCAAAGAGTTTTAGTACCAGACCCTTTTTTACCACTGTAGCTAAGTAATATGATTTAAATTCAGGAAGTGAGAGTCTTCCAACTTCCTTCTTCTTTTTTTTAAAGACATGTTTGGCTATTTGGAGCCCCTTACTCTTCCAAATAAATTTGAAAAGTAGTTTTTCAATTTCTGCAGAAAAGGATGTTAAGATTTTTATTGGGATTTCATGAACCTGTAAATAATTTTGCATAAAATTGATCTCTTAATGACTGTATTATTCTATCAAAGGGCTGCCAATACAAAGTACCAGAAATCTTTTGGTTTGTATAAAGGGCATTTGTTTGGGATAAAAACATAACAGTTACAAGGTTTAAAAAGTCCAACTCCAGTTTCCTTTCTTCCCAAAGTGTTTCACCATGTGTTGAAATAAGATGGTTCCAGATCTTGAGCTGGTTTCTCCCTTCCCCTATAGGCATCCTTTTCCTCCTGAGGCTCCATGGGCCTAGCCTCTGGAGGCTATGTACTTAAGTGAAGTCCTCTCTGTCCTGGTATAGCACTTGTTTCTTCCTAGGCCTCCTATATCAGTTTTGGTTGTTCTGCTTTCTTCTGAATCTCAGCTGTAAACTATTAGGCAAAATGTTTCATCTCTCCCTGAGGCTTCAACTCTTTAAGCTTTCTCCTTTATGTTACATGGCAGGATCAAAAATCACAGAAATCTCTCTTCTTGTATGTCTCCACATGTGAGTCCATTTAAATCAGACCCAGCAAAGGGGTGGAGACTCAACCTGAGTCACATCTTACTGATGTAGCAGAATCAAGAGGCCCAAAATCTTAACAGATAATCTAATCAAAAGCCACTCAACTGAATTTAATGCAATCAGAGGAATAGATTACTCTACAAACATAATATTTCTCTTTTTAGGATACACCAATAACACATATATTTGTGTGTTTCATGGTATCATTCAATTCCCTGAGACCTTGTTCCTTTTTTCCCATTCTTTTTCTGTTCTCCTGTCTTTTCTGGTACAGATGTTCTGTCCTCAATAATTAATTCTGTCTGCCATCAATTGAATTCCACTCATCATATGCTTCTAAGGCATTTTTAATCTCATCCATTGTGCCCTTCATTCCCACAAGTTCTCTTACTTTTCTTTGCATGCTTTCAAGTTGTACTTTAGGCTTACCCTGTGTCTTCTTAATAACCTTATATTATTCATATTTTCCTTCAACTCTTTGAATTGCTTTAGGAGATTTCTGTGATTAAAACTGATTAGTTGTCTTAAATCCTGTATCTCACATATTTGGTTTCTTCCTTTGGATTAGCCATCTCTTCCTGTTCCTTGGTATGGCTTGTAATTTTTCACTGATGTCTAGGCATCTGAATATGTTTACTCTGATGGTCAATTTCTCTCTCTTGCCTAGTGGTTTGGTTTCACAGCTGTTCTATGATTTTAGGTTCACCTAATTCTGAGTTTTTAAAATTGCCCAACTTAAGTTATCAACATTGGGACTTGGGCTCACTAATGGAGCACAGATGTTCTCCCTGGGTTATGGGACAAAAGAGACTTAAAAGCAGGTTTTTTTCCTTGTAGTTTCCTGGCTGGCCAGCAGATGACACTCATAGGTGATTCTTTCCATTGAGGTGTCTCTTTCAACCT
>JAQZBX010073268.1:0-14941 GCA_029593785.1 Cabassous unicinctus | reverse complement strand
TCTTGGGGGAGTTCTGCTATGTTCTCAAAGTCTCTCAAGAGCATAGGCAGTGCCTAACAGAGGAGGACAGGCCAGTATGTCAGGCCCTCAATGCTGTTGCAAGTAACGATGAATCTTGCTCTTCAAGGAGTGAAGCTTGGTGGTTGCTGTGGGTCCTGAGGGGAGGGAAAGGGAAAAATAGAATAGATGGAACATGAGGCATTTTTTGGGCATTGGAATTGCTCTACATGATCTTGCAATGATGGATACAGGCAGGCCATGTTAAATTTCTTCAAAATTTATAAAAGTATATGTTCCAAAATGTAAACCATAATGTAAATCATTGACCATGGTTAGTAGCAATGCTTCAATATTTGTACATCAATTGCAACAAATGTACCACCCACATGTAAAATGTTAATAGGGGTAAGGGGATAAGGGGGAGGATGTTGAGTATATGGGAATCCCCTATATTCTGTACATGACTTTTCTGTAACCTAAAGCATCTTTGAAGATGAAATGAATAAAATAAGACACTGGGAATAAATGGAAGAAATGTCACTGTACATAGAAGACAGCAGATCTTAGAGTGATGAAAGACGTGATACCAAAATTTATTTTTTTATTTTACTTTTTATTATTTCAAATTCTTTTTAATTTTTTATATTTTATTTGTCATTTAAAAATAGTTACTTCATTTTCTTATTAATTTTATTCGGTTATTTTGTTGGCTTCATTTTTGAAGAAGTTTTGGATCACAGAAGGGTTACAACTGTGGCAGGGAAGGATCATTGCTGCAGGATGTCAGTGATGGGGGATGCATGGGAGGAGGTTCACCTGGGGCATACCTATAAGGCATATGAAAGAGTTCAAGTGCTCACGTGGCATTGTCACAGTGGGTGGAGATCCACACAATAACAGAAAGAATATCCAATTCCCATCCTAGGGAGTTCTGCTACATTCTCAAATGGGACAGCAAGAATCCCCTGAGTACAGGGGCAGTGACTAATGAAGGAGGATGGACCATTGACAGGCCCTTGATATTAATGACTGTACTTATGAACCTTTACTTTTGAAATTGAAACTTAGCTTGTATTATAGGTTGTCTAAGAGTTAACTCCTGAGAGCCTCCTTGTTGCTCAAAGTGGCCTCTCTCTAAGCCAAACTCAGCATATAAATGCATTGCCTTCCCTCCAGCATGGGACATGACTCCTGGGGATGAGCCTCCCTGGCACTAAGGGATTACTACCAAGCACCAACTAGCAATGCAACTGGAAAAACACCTTGACAAAAAGGGGGGAAGGGTAAAGAAAAACAAGTTTATATGGCTAAGAGATCTCAAAGTGAGTCAGGTGGTCATTCCAGAGGTTACACTTACGCACATCTCAGCAGAATCTCATTGACAGCCACAGTAAATATTGCCTCAGTGGGGACGGATGTGGCTCAAATGGTTGGGCATCCATCTCTCATATGGAGGGACCCGGGTTCGATCCCTGGGACCTCCTGATAAATAAATAAATAGATAGATAGATAAATAAATAAATAAATAAAATAAAACAAAATAAATATTGCCTCAAATAGCAGGGCTCTTGAGGGCTCTGGAGACATCCAGACATTGTAGGCAGGGATGACAGCTGAGGAGTTTGGTGCCCTGCCAGTGGAACCTACTTTTGAATTTATGCTCCTCAGTGTGACAGAGATAGACTTAGTTTTGGTTTGAATTGGACTCAGTTTGGACTCAGTTTCCCTACACATGGCTCTTCTGCCTCTTCTATTTGAACCTATAGTTAGTACTAGAGTTGATAGGTTTATGTCCAAGAGACTTAAATCTTTGGGCTTTCCATGTGCCAGTCAGGTCCCAAATCTCAACAGAGTTGCAACACCTACTCTCTAGTTCACTGGACTCATCCAGGACAACTAACAAGAAGATGATGATGGACAACAACCATCCCAATGAACATAAAGAGTCTACAACTGCAAACAAGATAGTCCCATCCATCTGCCTCATGGGATCTAAGCCCCCTCTCAATTTGAGGTGGAGTGGGCATCACCATCCCAGAAGCCTCAGGTTTGGTGAATAAATGATGGACTAGAGTAGACTTACTGTTATTCTACTATAGACTTATTGTTATTCTAGCAATGGAAGAACTTTTATTAATGTGGAGGCAGTGACCACTGGAGGTTCTGAGAGGAGGGAGAGGGGAAAAATAGGTGTAATATGGGGGCATTTTTGGGACATTGGAATTGTCCTGAATGATGCAGTGACAGATACAGGCCATTATATATCTTGTCATAACTTACAAAATCATGTGGGAGAGAGTTTATTATGTAAATTGTAATCCACACTTAGTGGCAATGCTCCAATATATGTTTATCAATTGTAACAAATATACCACACTAATGAAGGATGTTGTCAATGTGGGAAAGTGTGGGAAGGGTAGGGAGTGGGGCATATGGGTATCCCCTACATTTTTTATGTAACATTTATGTAATCTAAGTATGTTTTCTTAAAAAACTTAAAAAATTAAAAATTAAAAAAAATCTTAAAGTAACCAATGCACTGAGGCCAGGAAGTAGTTAAAAGTTGTAAAAGTGTTGAATAGGGCTTTTTGATATAAATACATATACACACATATACATGGAGAGAGAGTTTTTTTAATTTGTTTTATTGCAGGTGGAGGTAGGTTGAAAGAGTTGAGAAAGTCTTATTTGGAATGTGCGATGCAGTTTGGTTGATGATAAATTTTCCCACTTTTTAATTTGCCCACAACTGAGAGAGTAGTAAGAATGGGTGGGGAGGAACCCAAGCATAAGACCATGGATAAGGGGTCTGCACCTTCTTAGGGTACAGCTGTTTCCTTGGCACCTTCTCATGCAGAGACTTCCACCTCTACACTACCTTTCCCTGATTGATGAATCCTTATTCATACTGGCTGTTTTTCAGATTTTTAGCCTGATATTTACTATCAGAGTAACTGAGACCAAGACTCAGTTACAACTCCCAATAATTAACTCTACCTCCTTAAGGCCATATGTTTAGGCAAGGTTTGTGAGCACTGGGTAGTGCTGTGTTGGCCACACATACTTAAGAACTGCGTTCAGAAACTCAGATGGCATCATCTGACCATCTGGTTGCAATTTTGATGCCTGAGCCCTTGGTGTATGATTCCTACATACTTCAATTAACTTGAAATAGTCAATTTTTTTAAAAGGAAGCCAGAAACATGTCAATGCATATACTTAGTTTGATTATCTTTTCTGTTTAATTCAACTACCCTTTAAAATGACATGACTGTTCCTATTTCTAGACTGTAAGTATCAGATTGTGTGTCAAGCCTCTTGGCAAAAGATGGAATTTTTGCTCTTAAATTTTTTTATTAGGGCTAATTTAATTCTTTGTGAATGATCTCAATTTACCATGACTTTTAGATTCAATAATGTTTGGCGAAAGTATGAAAGAATTTCCTTATTTACCAAATATTTTACTATTAACATGCAATAAATTGTGTTGGAATATTTTGCAAGAGGGATTTCTGTCCCAGTGTATTTAAGGTCCCATCTTTGTAAAAATGTTTTCCTGTCAGCTCGTATTCATGGGGATGCAGATGGGTTTGTGAGTTGAAACAGTAGGTTTGAAGGTTGTCTTAAATTTTTCTGCTCTCCACTGCATTCTGAGAAATTGGGTGGACACAGGTGTCAAAGCCATCTTTCCACCCTCCTTCCACAAGTTTCCCCTTGGATTACTTGAGAATAGAGACATGAGCTCAGCCAGCAGACTGCTGTGTCCTACACCTCTCCAGACATTTCTGATGAATGGAGGGGCCTAGATGAAGGGTGGTAGTAGTGGTATTAACTAATACTTATGAAGTACTATCATGTGCCAGGCCCTACCTAAGCATTCTCCATGCCTGAAATTAATTCAGTCCTCATAAAAGCTGTAGGTTAGGTACCTTTATCCTCCCTCTTTTAGAGATGAGGATTCTGAATAATTTCAGTAGGAGAGCTTTAGGGCTCCTCCTCCCTTCTTTCCTGCTTTCCACCCCTCTCCTGGTGGGCCATTTTCCTCCCGTGGGCCATGTGTCATGGGAGTGGACACAAGCTGAGTTACCACTTCCCTTGGTGGCAGAGGAAGATTCTTTCCCTTCTTGCCTGACTTCTTTCAGGGAGCCCTGCAAGCTGTCCTGGATACTTCTGTAACTCTTGAGCCAGATCATCTGGTTCAATCTATGTTAGGATTTGTGTTCACTTTATTAAGCTGCTTATGTGTTTTTCTCCCCATCTTAAAGATTATTTCAGGTTTATTTATAACTTACTGTAGAATCATATAAAGATAAAAGATGTTTATAATGACCAACCTCAAGTGCTATAAAAAGTTATTCCCTCATTTGTTTATTCATTTCATTCAACAGTTATTTATTAAGCAACTTTCTGTGCTAAAATATAAGCTCACCTGTTACAGGAATTGGGTGATCAATCGTCCATGATTGCCCAGGATTGAGCGGTTTCCTGGGATACAAGACTTTCGTGCTAAAACCAGGAAAGTCCTGGATAAACAGGGATAAGTTGGTCACCTTTTGCAAGAAGTTGGTTAAGATAGTGATGGAGAGAGAGGGTGAAAAGAAAAAAGGTGTGGGTCTGAGAACCAGGTGGATAGTGGAATTAAGTGAGTTTGCTCATCTACTAACTGGATGGGAGTAAAATGGATGAGATGTCTGGGGAGACTCCCAGGTTTCTGTCTTGGTTGACTGGGCATGTGGTGGCACCATTCACCAAAAAAATGAATGAGGATAAGAAGAAGGTTTGGAGAGAAGATGAATTTTCATCCATCCAGAACTGGTTGACTTTGAGTTGACTGTGCAACATTCATATGAAGATGTCCAATGCGATAACTGAATCATCAAAGAAGGATGAAGCTATATTTAATATCCAAAACATTTTCCCTCAAATGATTATAGTCATTGCTCTTTATTTTCTGATTTTTAAAGATATATATTTTTCATTGAGAACCATTTATAATTTTCTGCATTATTAAAAACCAAGAAAGCATAACAGAGAATCCTCTTCCAATAACCAGAGATGACCACTATTAATATTTTGATGAGTACTATTCCAGATTAATCCACCCATCCATCTTTCCATTTATCCATCTATCCATCTTACTAAGACCATGGGGAATTTCTTTCATCCCTCTGTACCTCAATTTCCTCATTTATCAAATGGTACTTTGTATCCACCTATATAGTGAAAATTAAATGAGTTAATAAATATAAATCACTTAGAGAAAAACCTGGTACATAGGAAGCACCATCTAAGTGCTAGCTATTATAATATATCCATCTTTTAAAAATAAATGGGCTGTATTCTATATGCTGTTTTGTATGTGATTGTTCTTTTATGCTCACTAATTCTTAGCTATTGAAGATATCTTGTCTTTCTATATAATTCCTAAATACCTTGGGCAAAGATTAGTTTTCATTCCTAAAAATGAAAAACTACAACAAAAACCCACATAATGAGGTCAGTCATTGAAAATGCTTTGACCTGGCCTTCAATGTATAGAAACAGTTTCAAGAGGTAATCTGGTACATAGAGACCATTTTAGATTATGATTTATAAAAGAAATCACCAGGAAGACTTTTGATTTTGGTCCTTCACTGTCCCTTTGCTCTTCATTGCCTGCATTAATAATTCTTTTCACCTTTACAGTCTCATTGATCACCCTTTAGGCAAGGTTTCTGCCTCTCACCCTGGCAGCATCTGTATGGTATCAGCTCTTCATTCATCTTCACTGTGTGCTGTTAAACCTAAACTTTGTTTCTGTGACTAAATAGGGGGATTTATACCTTTAGCCAAACTCACTTCTTTTTATTTCTCAGAAAGACAAAAAAAAATCCAAATGACTGTAATCCTTTATCAGAGGCACTTGAAAAAAATCAATCTTTCTCAGGGCTCAGAGTGAGAGCAAAGAAAAATGTGTCACTGTATTGGAATTTTAACAAACTCTTCTGACACCTTCTAGAAGTGGTTTGGTTTTAAAACAGTTGTGCTATGATAACCTTTGTAAAGTCAAGTGATTGAAGTGCAGACATTCTAAAAGAAAAAATGTAACTTCTAAAATATAGGATGAGGGCAAAGCAATTTTTAAATTATGAGGTGAGGATGGGAAAGAAATGATCATTTCTTTTATGGCATTTGATGTATCTTTGCAATCATACTGTTGCTTCGGTTAACTAGGGAATACCTCTTTTAGCACAATTTATATTGATACTTTGCATTTATATAGCATGTTTCATGCCCTGAGCATTTTACTAGCATTAAGTGTAAATAGTATGCCTATAAGCCAGGTAACAGAATATTCTGCTATCACAGATGGAGAAGCACCAGCGCAGACAGCTATATTACTCTGGGGCTCTTAGTCACTGTGAGAAGCAGCAATGTGAGTGCAGAGTAGTTTTCCGTGTTGAAAAGCAATTGACCTGACCTAGCAGTTTAGGTTGTTTCTGCCAGTGCAGCATTCATTATTCCATCTTTTGGAACCAGCAGCCTGAGATTTTTGGAGAATGTCTATTTTCTGTTCCCATGTTTTAGGTGGGGTGAGGATACTTGGTATAGTCCAGTTTCCTGGCTACCATAATGAAAGCAATCCCAGGACAATGACTGGAACCATGTGTAGAACTTTGAGTGCTTCTCTTTCCACTGGGATTGCCAAAAGAATGTGCTACAAGCCTGGTGCTGCCAGAGCAAGTTTGCCATTGAGTAGCAAGAACCACTCTAAATGAAACCAACACAGATTCAGAAGAGCCAGAAGATGGTAAATCCTGAGAATATATGCTAACTCCTGGATAAAGCTGTACCTGACACTAGAACTGGAATTTTCAGTAACGTGAGTCAATAAATTACCTGTATTTCACCTAATGAAGGTGACTTCCTTTCATCATTGAACTGAAAGAGCCCTGATATAAGGTTACTAGAACCTTTAGAAATAGATCTTTTAGGTTAGATCTTTAAAAATTCTTGATTAAAGCTTTTGGTACCCTAATATGCATTTCAGTAAGTATCAAAAGTTACTCATAATGAGAAAGTCTGTCGAATAAGTAGACAAATACAAGTTGTAAATATTAAAGTAATTTTTTTTATTTCTGAAAAGTATAGAAAATGTCTCAAGTATGTTTTTATGAGTAAATCGTTTTTATTTGTAGAATTCATTTTGAAAGCTGTTAATTTTACTCATGTTTTTTCCCAACAAAGGAGCATATGAATTACCCTGATGTCAGGTCTGGAACTTCCATTATTTATGTGATTTTTCTTAGACTTCTTTTTCCATGAGTATTCTTCAAACAGCCTCTTATTTTAACAAGTAGTGATGCAAGTTCATGTATTGCTTGGTTATGGGTATGTATTTGGCAGAAACAATCCAAATGTTTGGGTTTTAAAGGTCAAGGCCAGACTGAAATAAAGAATGAACTCTGATTGCTTGCATGAAGTACCTCTCTCCCTGGATTGGGGTGTTCCTGGATTGTCCATTGAAGCCTCTTCAAAAAGCCTGAGTGAGATGGAGAGTTCACGTTTCTCATTAATCCTGATGGAGTGTAAGACTTATTGGGTTAATGATTGCCTCCAAATAGCACAAAAAGTATGAGAATTGAGTTTTCCATCTAAGTTGTTGTAATAGTTTGAAGCTGGATGGACCCAAGAAAATCATGTTCTTAAAGTTAATTCATTCCTGTGGGTGTGGACCTATTGCAGGTGGTACCTTTTGATTGGGTTACTTCAGTAAGGCAGGCCCAGAGTGGGTTGTAATCCTCTTACTGGAGTCCTTTATAAGAAACTAAAAGTCAGAGGAAGAGAGAGAAAGTGACAGAAGACAGAAGCTGAAGCAGAGAAACCCAGAAGAGAAAGGAAAGACAAGCAGACACTGCCATGTGCCTTGTCAAGTGACAGAGGAGTCCAGGATCACAAGCAGACAGTCTTCACAGAGAAAGCATCTGATAATGCCTCGATCTGGACATTTTTCTCAGCCTCGGAACTATATACTTGTAAGCCAATAAATCCCCATTTCTGGTATATGGCTTTCAGCAGCCTAGCAAACTGGAACAGTTGTTAAATAAATTTTGGCCTCAGGTAGCTTAATTCTCACCTTTTCTTGCTTCTATGTGTAAAAAATAGTTAAGTGCACTATTAGCTACATGCAGGTCTAATTCGAGATATCTAGACCAATATCCAAACCGCTAACTTACAAACAAGGTTTTCTAATTGTAAGGTAGGCAGAGTAAGATGAAAGACCATAACTTTCAGAATAGGAACTTGAAATGACTTGAAATGGAGTAGAATGGAGTTATAAAAAGACTTCCCTATAGGTTGATATAGGGCAAGACTGAGGGCATGGTGGTATTCATAGAATTGGAAGAAGGGAGGGGGAGAGTAATTAATATAACTACCAGTCATTGAGTGCTGATTATATGTAAGGTGTTGACACTTTAAAAGCACTCTAATTCCATCCTCATGCCAATCCCACAAGAGAGTTATAGGTACTTTATTATCCCAATTTTATCTATGAATAAAACTGAAGTTTAACAAGATTTAGTAACTTTTTCCAGTTCATACAGTGGTTGTGTGGTTGAGCTGGTCTGTCTGCTAAAACCCCAGCCAGTCTATCTGGGTTTTAAACACTCTGCTCCATGGCCTCAGTCTGTTTAAGGAAGTGTGAGAGTACCATCACCATTCAAAGGAACAGGGATGGAGGCATTGTCAAGAGCTCAGTGCAAACCAACCTGGATGAAAACAAATTAAGAAAATCAGAAATATTTCTGCATAGTCTCATTACAATCACAGTAATTGATATTTTCTTTTTTGCTGTGTTTGTTTCATTTTCATTCAAACAGGACTTCCTGAGCCCCTTCTTTCTTTGAAGGAGGGGAGAAGGATCCAAGGAAATAGATCAGGCGGGCAGATCTGTGGAGCAGGGATCATGAAAGGGGCTTTGGCAGGTCTTTACAGCCTTCCAGGCCTCACTTTTTGCATCCGTAAAATGAGGGCCTTGAACATATGGCTTTTCCAACAATCTGTGCTTCACATGTTGACCCTGTAATGGGCCTACTGAGTTTTCCTTCTTCTCTGGCTCTTGAGAGCTAGCTTTCCTAATTTTGTGCCAGACTGAAGGCAGGAATCTAATCTGCCAGTCCCTCTGCAGTAGCATCATCCATACCAATTGGTCATTGTTCTGGCCAGACCAGTTGTAAATATTTACTGTGAATATGATTCCTTATCTATTTTTATGGTCAGTCTTTCAGTGATTGCTGTTAGTAAGATTTGCTACTTCTGATGTAGGTGGGTTAAAAACACCAGTCATCCAAGTTTATTGTACCTGGGTATGACTAGACTTCTTGAACCTCTCTTAAGCAACAGATTGGATTTGGTGTGTGAACTTTGTTACCTACGGCCTAGGCTAGTGACCTATTTTCACTCTCTTTCCCTCTCTTTCTCTCAACAGAACTTCAGATGATACATTGGTAATAATATGTCCCATAGAGATAGATGCCTTTTCCTGAAGCATCTTAAAACAGCAAGCAATTCCTGTTTGACTGGGCAAACAATCTCACCTCTTGGACAGCCTTGCACATGCTATTTTAAATCAGAGTACACACACCTAACACAGGGACCATGTTTGTATTAAAGTTCACCCTTCCCCAGGATGTACACTTTAAGTATTACTGGATATAATAACTGAGGAATCAAGCTACTGGATCACGCTATTATGTACCAGGATCAAAAATTACAGTTGTTTCAAATAATGTTACAGTATGCTCCATAAATTCATAAGGTGACCCAGGAGTGTTGATGTGAATTTACTTTAGCCTCACTTATTGTCACTTAACAGAGTAAACAAGAAGTGATGGCTCTTCAAACACTAATAGTAAATTACAGTTATAGTGAACACAAATGCCTCATTAGGTCTAGTCAAGGTCTATTTCCCTTTTATAGAGCTAACTGGTAGAAAGTGTTATTTTTAATTTATGAATGAATATGCACAGGAATCTTAGCTCTCCTATTTACATAAACATGATAGACAATTAATATTCAGCAAAGTACTTAGAGCAGGTTTAGGAAATGCAAGCCACAGGGTGGTGGTTTGAACTTGTATGTGCCCCATAAAAGCATGTTCTTAAAGTTAATCCATTTCTGTGAGTGTGGACCCATTATAAGTAGGATCTTCTGATGAGCCTACTTCAATTAAGATGTGACCCACCTCATTCAGGAAGGGTCTTAATCCTTTAACTGGAGTCCTATTTTAATGAGATGAATGCAGAGAGAGAGGGAGAGCCATGGAAGCAAGAAGCTGAAGGCAATGGAACCAGGAAGAGAAGGATGAAACCAGCAGATGCTACCATGTACCTTGCCATATGACAGATGAACCAAGGGTCACTGGCAGACAGCCTTTGGGAAGACAGCATTGTCTTGATGATGCCTTGATTTGGAAATTTTTCTCATCCTCAAAACTGTAAGCTAATAAATTCCCATTGTTCAAAGCCAACCCATTTTATGATATCTGCTTTCAGCAGCCTAGCAAACTAAAACACACAGCTAAAGTAAAAAATGTAGTCCCAAAATAACAAGTGCTTTAACCACCAAAATTCCACATTTATTACCATTCTATCTTGCTGATAAGCTCACAAAACTGTACTGGTAACAGTTTAATGAGATTATAAGGCATCCATACACTTTGGTTAAATAAATTAATAAATCACTCAATGTTGGTCAAATAATTAACACTGGAAAAGGTCTCTAAATGTTTGGACTGGGAAAAAAGGCATCCTTTAAGTAGATTATAAATTAGTTTAAACTTTTGCAGAAATTTGTGGTGTTAGGTTAGTGCTATTTAGAAAGGATTTGTCTATATGAATGAGGCATGGGAGAACTTTCTGGTATGATGGAAATGCTTGCTATCTTGATTGATAGACTGTGTAGACAGATGTATATATTTATTAAAACTCACTGAAATGTATATTTAAGATTTGGATGTCTCACTGCACATATGTGAATATCTATACATACATACTTACATATAAAGATAGGAGAAATAAATTTTTGAAAGTATCCATGGAGCCAGCCATCCCTGAAACTAGAATCACCCTCCCATGATTTGGATGCATGTATCAATAAGCCCCCTTAGGTGTAAATCCATTTTAATTGTGTCTTTGTTATTCACAGCCAAGAGCATATTAATAGAGAATTCTACCTGAAATCTTTTTGGTTTGTGGAGAGGAGTCGCTGTCCTTGTCTCCATCAGTGTGAATAAGACCCATTTGCTTCAATGGTCTATGTAGAGCACAACTTGCTAGATTCACTCAGAAGCTGACTTTTGGGAGAATGGAGAAGATGCAAATGAGTCTGTGGATGTGGAGCAAGGCAGAACTGTCTTGAAACCCTCTCTCTCAGAGAAATGAGATGGTGCCCTTTACACCAATCAATACTTTACTCCCAGAGGAGATTTCCTTCAACCAGGGCCACTAGACTACTCATGAAATCAAAAGGCAGAACTTAAGTCTTCAGTAGTAATGTCTCTTTCCATGTAGTTGGGAACATTGTACGATGCGATAGCCATAAGTAAGTTTTCGAAGTAGAAATAAAAGTTTGATCAGGTCAAAGTTACCACTTTTCATTTTCTTTCAAAAGGATTGCTCATACCCTGGGGGCAACAAGAACAACAACAACCTACAATCTCTGCACAGGAAAAGCAAAAATTCAGTCTTGTAGTGCAGTCAATTCACCTATCTGTAGCTTCTTTTTCACTTAGGTTTGCGCTTATAAGCACAAGGGGAGTGATCAATAACGGCCTTAGTTTCATAACTCAAATACTAGTAGTGCCAAAATAGAAGCAAGATCAGCTTAACTAAATTTGAATAGATAATATTTGATTTCTACCCAGAGGAAGCAAACCAAATTTTCACAAGTGCCTATTTATTATAAGCATGAGGCTAGATATTTTTCATCCTTAATCTTCACTGCAACTCTGCAAGAATATGATCATTACCCATGGTTTTGCAGACCACAGGCCTCATAAGGGCAGGGAAGATGTCTATTTTGTCCAAAGTAGGCATCAAATATCAGTTTGATGGGGTCAGAGAAGTTAAGTAATTTACCTAACAGCCTTGATATTGCACTGATTTTAAAAGATCCCTTCTGCCTCAGTACCTGCTAGTCTTAGGTTTAAAATTTAAAAGTAAGAGAATATTGTCTTTGGCCCCATCCACTCCCCTTTCCTTTCCTTCTTCTATCTTTATGTGCCTTCTCTCAGATCCTGTGGGCTGAAGATTTAGTTGTTGCAATGGGCCACCATGACCCAAAGCCACAGCAAATTACCAGGGTTTAGCCAGAACAAATAGAATTCTTAGCCAAAAAAATACTGGTCACAGAAGAGTATGATCAGAAAACAAGAATGGACTTCATCATATTTGGGAGCTGTATTAGCAAGAGTTCTCTAGGGAAATAGAACTGACAGGAGATATCTGTAAATAGTAGGAGATTTTATAAAATTGTCTCACACAACCGTGGGGATGCACAAGTCTAAATTCCGCAGGGCAGGCTGCAAACCAGGGGCTCCGATGAAAGTCTTTGATGAGTTCCCAGGAGACACTGGCTGTCTGAAGTAGAGATCAGAATTTTCTCTCTGAATACTGAAATCACTTCCCCTTTTAAGGCCTTCAACTGATTAGATGAGACATCACTCATTGCTGACAGCAATCTCCTTAGTTGATGGTAGATACATCCAGCCATATATGCAGTCAACTCACTGCAGTTAAAAGTCCATGAAATGCCCCGGTGCTTGCTTGATCAAACAACTGGGCACCATTACCTGGCCCAGTTGACACATTAGCCTAACCACCACAGTATCCATCTGGATAGAGAACGAATTAAGATGAACCAAAACTATAGTACAAAAAGAAGGTGAGATCGAATAGGAACTAGGAATCCAGAGAAAAGGTAGCACTTGTTAAAGCCATTGCCTTTGAAGTCAGAAAACCTGGAATTCACATCCTAGCTCAGCTACTTGTAATTTAAGTAGTATTAGATTAATTACTCAGTGACCTCATTTGTACCACTGTTTTAATGATCAAATAAAATAATTTTTGTAAGTTGCTTTGTAGAGAATGTGACACATGGTTGGGGTGCAATAAATTTTTGATGATGATGATAATGTTGCTGCTTAGATGCCTAAAACCATAGATAGCTAACAATTAATAATGAAAGAAGCAATAAGTTGTCCTGAGCTCAGCACTAAAAGGATTCCTGTTTTGTGCCACTTGCTTCTTAAAGGTTATAGCTGTGCAGAGCTGACCCTGGGCAATCCATCTAATTGCTTCCTTCCTAGTCTCTGCTTCTAAGAACACTCAGGTTCCTCAAAGGGCACACTACATTATTTTCCCACTCAATTTATCTCCCCTAAAGAGCCCCACTCTCTTCTTCATCCCCATCAAAACTACAATATCCTCAATGCAAATAAGCTCTCAACTAGGTGTTAGGGATAACATTATTTTATTAAATTAATTAACTCAAAGTTAAGAGTCTAATGATCCTTCCTTCCTTCTAGCTTTTTTTTAAAGAAGTGAATTTGTCTGAATAGCCTCATATACTTTGAGATTTAGTTGGTGATACAAAGTGCACTAATGAATTCCATATAGTATAGGGAGATATTTTTGTGAGGGAGACTGAAGCCATATCCCATATATGTAAAACCCATTGAGCATTAGTAACTTTCATTCCTAAGAGTTCTGGGCAACCATCTGAACATATTTTTATTACAACCTATCCCCAAAATTATTATGAAATCTGAGATATCGGTGCATCTTTTTACATAGACAGTCAAATATCCTGGCTAATTATAATATAAGTTAATTCATTACTGCAAAGTTATACAACTCCACGTAAGACAAAGCTGAAGGGAGCTTTAGAAAAAAAAAAGAAATCTTCCTTTGGTGACTATCTTACTATCTAACTTAATCTGTCACTCCTCTAGAACCAACGGTATAACTGCTTAATTTGACATCTGGTTCATTTCATGAAGTTAGCTGCACTGTCTGTGAAAAGAACCATGGGTACAAGCTGTGAGTACTAAAGACTTTGCATTGTTTCAGCCACTGACCTTCAGCACCATGGAGAGAGACAAGAGCCCTTTCTTACATGATTCTATTTTCCGTTCCCATCCTTTCAGAATGGTTGCTCTACATGTGACTTGGGCACACGCTCTGTATATTGCAAGCTATTTGATCATTGTGCAAAGTGACCTATTTGATCTGCTTATTTTCTTCTTTTGAAAGTCGTTTCTCTATTTTCTTGATAGCACATTTGTTCTTTGCACTTTCAAAGAATCCTTTAGAAGAACAGATAAATGTGTCTGTCAAGACAAAGGCAGTTGAATGTGTTCCCATTTCAAAAAGCTCTTCTTTAGATAAAGACTTGCTTTCTTTTCTTGACTTAATGCAGATATTTGGGAGCTGTGGACTTTTTTAGTCACCCGCATCAAATTGTCTCCCTAGAAGATGTGCAAAAGGAGCTTCTAACTCTGCCATGAGTATTTGACAAATCACTTGAATATTTCCAGTAACTCTTTACTGAAAAAGGATTTTCCTCCTGCCCATAGTAAATGGTTCACACATCTTTCATGAAATTTATTAATAGCTTACAGTTGTACTGAGGACCCTTGGCATTTATGGATTCAATATAAGTGTTTTTGACTGTTTGCGGGTGACCCTTATAGTCCATGACAAGCTGTAACCGTTGGGGAATTTGATGTAATTATGAATTCCAAAAATATAATTGGATCATGCCTGTAATCTGATCTGTTAATCTGGGCATGATTGAATTATGATTAGGGCGTTGACTGGGCCATGTCAGTCAGTAGGGTGTTGAGCCCCACCCCCTGGTGGGTGGGGAATTGAATGTAAAAGGCAAGGCAAAGAACAGA
>JAQZBX010073267.1:0-14935 GCA_029593785.1 Cabassous unicinctus | reverse complement strand
GAAAGCATGAGTCAGCACAGGCCCTGACCAGGAGAAAGCATGAGTCAGCACAGGCCCTGCTCAGCAGAAAGCATGAGTCAGCACAGGCCCTGCTCAGCAGAAAGCATGAGTCAGCACAGGCCCTGCTCAGCAGAAAGCATGAGTCAGCACAGGCCCTGCTCAGCAGAAAGCATGAGTCAGCACAGGCTCTGACCAGGAGAAAGCATGAGTCAGCACAGGCCCTGACCAGGAGAAAGCATGTGGGTGAGGAGAGAAAACCATTCAGCGGAGAAAGGGCAGTGGGAGCAGGGAGAGCTGAGCTGTGCTAATGGCAGGGCCCTCGCGTTGGGATGGGTAGGTGGTGCCTCTGGGGAAGCAAGTCCCCCAGGTGGCTCAAGCTTAGCGTGTGGGGATCTACCTTCCGTTCCCGAGCTGTGCTTATCTCAGGAGGCCGGCTGGGGCGGTGGCCTTGCTGCTCTCGTCTGCCTCACAGCTGGGTGCATCCTTACCCACACCTCTTAAGGTCACCTGAAAGGGCCAGCTCCTTGACACCCAGAGAGCTAAGCCAGCCCACGGAGCTCAGGAACCCAGGAAGCCTTGGGGCGAAGGCGTCCGGCCAGGCAGGGCGCAAGGGGGTAGGGAACACTGTCAGTGGAGGACCACGCCAGGTTTGACGGCACCTCCTGAGCCTACTTGGGTGACGCGTTCCTCACTGGCGGTGTGGGTGGCAGCTCTTGAACTGTCCCCTGACCACCAGCCTCCTCTCCACCCACTCAACTGATGACCACTGAGGACACTTTCCTTTATTTTTTTGATGTTTCTTAAAATCACAAAAAACACAAAGACAATCCCGGGGCCAGGTGCCTGGGACGTGCCAGGGTTGACGTGGAAAGGGCTGGCCGTGTCCACCCTGACAGGGTTAAATGGTAATAATCAGGGAAGGAGCCTCTGCAGGCCTCCCTCAAACCACCTCTTAAAAGCCCACCCTGAGGTTGCTTAAGAAATTACTAAGTAATTGAAGCAATAACTTTCAAGACCAAAGTATATATTTTCCTCCTGCGTAGAACACAGGGCCCATAATTCGTGTATGCTTTTAGCTGTTCTTGGGACGAAACGACCCCTCTTCTCTTTCCCTCGTGCTGCATGACGCGTGGAGGGGAAAACAGACTCGATCCAACGGGAATCGTAAGCAGAAGAGAAAGAAATGTGCTCTTTAAGTTCTCAAAATATTTAACCCCAGAAAAGTGAAAATGAAGCCAGTCACCCCAAAGAAGCCGAGCTCTTGCTCGCTCTGCACATCTGGTTTGTTTGAATCTGCAGTCACCTCTGATTCTGCCAGAATCATCTGCAGATTCTCATTTAAATTCCAGTTGTGCACGTGAACATTGTTTCTTCCAGAAATGTCAGCTCTCTTAATTCTCTCTCCTTTTAAGCAGATCCAGATCGCCCTCCCCCCACTGAAGTGAAAAGAGTGTAAATATTTTAGCATTTCATAAAACTGGAAACATTCGCGGCTACTTCCATAGTCATTTGAATAACAGCAAACACTTCTTACACTTCTTAATCAATTAGCTTGGCAGGGTGCAACCCCAGCACAACAGGCACACCGCTTGTCGCCTGCTCATGGTGCGGCCACTTTGGACGTGGGAAATTCACTCGTAAAGGGAAAGGGAGACTGCCTTTGCCAAAGACATAATAAATTGAGTGTGTTTGTGCAAGCACCAGAGCGGTGGCCCGGGAAGCCGGCGTGGCCTTCATGCCCCACCTGGGGCGAGTGGAGGAATCATTCTCACAACATCTACATCACGGTCAAGGCGAGAGGACAGGCTGGCGTGCTCCTTCCTACACAGCAGAATGCGCGTTCCCAAATGAGAATTTCCGCTGCCCCAGCAGGTCGTCTATGCAGGTGCTTTGCAGAGTGTAATTTCACATAGCATTAAAAAAATGACTCTTTACCAGGTTTGTACTACTAAAGGCCATTCAGAAGAACTTGGAAAGCTTAACGATGCCCTGAAAGGTTGTGGAAAAGGAGACACATCAACATCAGCATGTGCTTGAAAGGATGTGGCCTCGGCTGGGAAGAGTCTTCAGGAGGTGCCCATCTCTCCCCAGAATCTCCTCCTGAGATGGCACAAGCAGGGCCCTGGGGAGGAGCACTGCCTGCCCTGGACCTGCCACCCGGAGCTTTCAAAGAGCAGCTGGGCCTTTGGGCTGTAGTTTGTAGAAATTTTTAATTTTTAAATTTTACTTCAGCCTCATGCAGTTGACGGGAGCTCTGGAGCCTCTGGCTGTCGGTTCACGTTTGTTTGGCACCCTGGCATCCGGGGGTGGGGGCTGAGGCAGGGAACTAGGACCAGGTGACCTAGGGGACGCCTGCTGCACAGGGGGTGAGCTGCTACCTGGGCTTCTGTGCCTTCCAAGGGGCTTCCCTTGGGGTGCAGCGTGAGGACCTGCCCAGCCAGCAGAATCACAAGGTGTTAGAGCCATGGCCGGCTCTCCTGACCTGTGAGGCGAAGGTGGAGGAGGGGAGGAGGTGCCTGGCGCCTCCGCCCCCAGCCTGGCGCTTTGCACCTGGAAGGGGATCCTGGCCCAGTACACCCTCCGAGGCGCCCCGCGTGCTGAGGCATGCCTCCTCACTGGCCAGAGATGACAAATGTGGCCACACTGCCATAAATATCCCGAGTCGGGGAAGATGGACAGGGCAAAGTCATTAGCGGTGACAAAGGGTCTCCGCAGTTGAGCATTACACGCCTCAAGATGATCGCTAAGGTTAAAGCTGGGATGGGTGAGAAGAGGGCAGGTGGCGTGGGCCGGTGGCTCGGCTTTGGGATCCCAGACCTCCCTCCCGCTCCGGCCGCTCCCGCCCCACCCAGGAGAAGTTGCTATTCCCCTGTTGGCGTTTTCAGCAGCAGGAGAATACTTGCAAAGGGAGGTAGCTGCTGAGACTCCACGACTGGTTGCACTTCTGCGTCTCAGAACAGGGAGTGACAGTCAGCAAAGTCCTAACGTTCTGCTGAGAAATACGGTCTCAATTAACTACCTTTATCACCGCCTAGCATTTCGTTTTATTATATACTTTCTCTGGCTAACCAAAGCAAACAATTTCACTATGGCAAACAACATTTTGTATGCTCTAGCTCCTCTTCCATCTTGCATTTATTTTGTCGTAAAAATAAAGGAAAGAGAAGGAAACCTTCCATTCATCACCGGATCAGAAATTTCCCTGCCATTTCCTTGGGAAAACAAAAAACAGAAAACAAAAAAGAAATTAAGACAACTTAGGGTGATGCTTATGGTACCTAAACACGAAAGTGTCAACCGGTATGTTTTTGAAAATTGAAAATAAAATTATGGAGAAAATGCTTTATTTGATTCTCTGTTTATGGGAAATTCATTTAATTTGACTTTTTTATTTGTAATATCAACCACGGAACAGAGCGCAGTTTCCAAGGTGTTCCCTCACGGTCCCATTCCTCTAAATTATTAATGCCGTGCTGTTGATATATTGTCAGCCTTGTACATACATTCTATGAAAATGAGTTTTACAGTAGGTTGGGATTTATAACAAAGCTTGACATATGCAGCTAATTCACCTACACAGTCCTGTCAGTTTCAGGTTCATAAATAATTGATACTCAGGGCTTGAAGTTCAGCTACTGTTAGTACTTCAGCTGTTAAATTTCAGCAGCATAATGGATGAATATTTGTTTATAATTTCTGTACATGGTCCCAGTGTCAGCTCCCTCGCTTCATTTGCATAGGTAGATTGAGATGTTGGGAGTCTAATGAGCATATGAAGATGACGAATTGTTTGCCAGGAAGCCGGTGCGGTTCTGTAAATGTTTGATTAGTTCTGAATGGATTACTGTTAGATTATCTGGTTCAGAGGTTAACGTGAGCAGCTCTCTGCTGCCAGAGCTTTTGTGATCCCTTGCTGACAGATTTTAAAATTCATACCGCGAAATCGGCGCTGAAAAGCAAGGGGGTGTTCTCAGCAACAGATGTTTGGTAATTAAGCATACGGTTTCCCTGTTTTGGAGAGCCATAGGAATTTTAAATCGGCATGATTTGTTCAGTTGGAGGGAACTTGAGTTCTAAAGAAAATATTCTTACTTCCCCACGAGGTGTTGGTCTCCCAGCCTCCGGATGACAGTAATTAGAAGAACGAACTTCCCAGAGATGGGGCGGGGGGCGGGGAGACGCCTTCCAAGCGAGAGCAGCTTCTTGTGATTTACCCACGTTATAGAGACCAGGGCCTCCATCTGCATACCCTTGCCAAGGAAGTATCTTAGCTGGAGGCCGGCAGGAAAAATGCTCAGGCCATTTGGTCCCCCAGAATTTAGGGTGGTCTGGAGCCCTAGCAGGGCGGGGAGGGCCTTAGGACTTCGGATTAGAAGACATCCCTCTGGTGCCTTTCTGTCGACCCCAGCTGGCTGGTGGTTAATGTAAGAAAGCAGAAGCCTGAAGAGACATCGATGGCTTCACACACCTAAGCAGAAGTGTGTGTGTGTGTGTGTGTGTGTGTGTGTGTGTGTGTCCAGCTTAACTGAGGGGAAGAGCTGAATGGGAGCCACGGAATCTGGTCCTGTTCATCCTTCTTCCCGAGCTTCTGGGAGGAGGGTGGGCCTGGAGCCTCCCGCCAGGGCCGGTGCAGTGCAGCAGGCCTCGACGCCGTACAAGCCGCCGGCCTCGCAGCCCACCTGGCGCAGCCTTCTGCTGCCAACCATGGCTGCGCGTTCCGGCCCCTCCCGCGCCAACCAGAGGATGGAGGCCCCGGGACCTTAATGAACAGATTCAGTGCTTGCAGCTGAACAGAGCTGAGCTCCGGCGCTCTCTCCAACTATATTTCTCCAGTCCCGCATCCAGTTCCTGAGCTTGTCTGGCAATCATGTTAGTGATTATATGGGTAATGAAACACGTGCTCTTTTTGTCTGAGCCTCTGATTAATCTGCCTTCTCTTTCGCCGTGATTTACGGCGCTCCACTCTGGAGGTGAATGCCGGCCCATCAGTTCCGTGGCTTATTACAGGCGCCAGGGCTGCTAAATGCCTCCGAGGCTTGAATTGTTTCTTGACAGCCAGGCTTCTTGCTACATTCCCTCCAATCTGTTTTCGTTCCTGGTGTGACCTTTCATACAGTAAAATACATTAGTTGAATAGCACAGTCTCATTAAAAGAGTGAATTAACCGAAGAGTCTTTTTAACTAAATGACAGCCAGAGGACCGCGTGCTAATAGCCACGAGCAGTTGGAAACTTAACTCATGAATCAGGCCCCTTAATACTACCTCATGCCTGAAGCGCCGAGGGTACCGCGCTCTCTGCCGGCTCTCAGTAAGAAGAAAAGCTCATTACTTTCCTCCTGATGGGAGAGAAAGAGTGAGCGAGCAATAATAAAGCTTGAATTTTTCAATACTGTTAAAAATGGGGCTGACAGATTGCCGACAATAGGAACCACGGGCCCAGCCGCGCGTCCGGAGCTGCCGAATTAGCAATACCATATATCATACGATCTAATTAAATCAACCCGGAGAATGAAATTAGTTTTCTGTGAGTGAAATGGCCTCTGAAAGAGCTCTATTAAATGAACTGGAGAGCATTAATTAAATAATTCACAGTGAGGGATTTTGCATTTATACAAAAATTGTGCGCTTAATTGTCCATGCTGTATTACAGATCTGGCCTTATGTTAACAATGTGTCGAAAGCACACTTATTGGAGCATATCAGGAACAGTTTAACACAAACGCAGCTTGCAAAGTTTTATGGGTTGGGCCAAGAAAAAGCATCCGGGGACCCCTAGACCTCCTAAGGAGCCTGGCAAGGTTTGTTTCACAGGGCAAAGTTTTCTTCCGAGGACGCCGGAGGGTTTCTGATGTGTGTTGTGATGCTTAGGGGAAATGTGCTGAGTCGTGTGGTTCGGCAGGCTCGTGGGGTGTCAGAGCGCGCCTCCTGGGCTGATACTGGCAGTCTTGGCTAAACTGGAAGCTTGGCAACTATTGGGCAAATTTTGGTTTCCGTAGAAATTCTTCTGGGTGGACCAATCTTGTCCCCCTTCCCATTTATCCCCTCAAACCCTATTAGCCAGTTACATGGACTCACCCATGGAAACCCAAGCATACTGAGCACACTGAAGGAAAAGTGGATTTAGACATGTTAGAGGAATCAGACACCGTATTTCTCAGGATTGTGGATCTCGGGGTTGAAAGAAATCATGAGTCATTTAGTTCAAACCTTCCTCCTCCCGAGGGATGTCTGAGTTTCTTCTATAATATTCTTGTGCTCACACCTTCTGAGCTGAGGAGCTGAGGAGGGGACCCTTGCCCCAGGGAAGCAGCTCTCCCCTGGGACAGCTCTAAGTGGGGGCAGTATGCACAGTTCCTTGCAGTGGCTGGGAGCCCAGGCTTGGGTTTGAATTCCAGCCCCCCCACCTATCAGCTCTGAGGCCAAGGGACTGAAGTTAGGCTATAGGCATCATAAGGAGGATTACTTGCCCTAATAATATCTGTATAGTGCTTAGAGCAGTGTCTGTGAGAGAAATCAATGTTGCATAGTATTATTTTTCTATACCCAAGTCTCCTTTCATGCGCTTATTCCAATAGTATTGGGCCAATAAGAGCTTGAGTTTTAAAAATATAAAATCTAAAAAAATCTTCATTGCCTTCACTGTTTCTTCCCATTGATTAGGCAATTTGATGATTGAGAAAGTCTTTTTTTTTTCCATTTGTTTTAAATTTAGAGTTTTTTAGAGTTTTAACCATTTCCCTACAATGGAGCTAGTTTTCCCCGTCTGGGTGTTGTAATTACCAGGGTGCATTGGATGTGCTGGGGATATCATGGTGAACGCGATAGACAAAAGTTTCTGTGTCTGTGAGGCTTTCATTTTCTTTTTTCTTTTAATACTACTAATCATATTACACATTTTAAAAGTCCTTTAAGTGGTGAAATTTTAAAAAAAAATTAGAAGTTTTTGCAGCGTTTTTGACTGGAAAAACCTGAAAATGGGTATAAAATATTAGAAATAATGAAGGAACTGTGCAGATAACTAAGCCATCCGTAGAATGCACTCCCTTTGATGCCCATGGTTTAGTATCTAGGACTTTCCACTCCAACCTAACTGCAGTACTGACTCCACGAAAACAGCATTCCAACTCCCCAGTTCTGGGGCTCTTGGTTTCAAACGAAGGAAGCCCACCTCGAGACACAGCCAGCTGCATGTGGCCTGAAGGCGCCTGCACTGACACAACTCAGTTCACTGCGTTTTAAAAATTACATTGTTTACTTTTAAAAGATTTACTTTAGCTATCCAACTAGTTTTCCTGAGGCTGCATCTTATTTTGTGGCATGCTTCATTAGGTTGCGTTAGACTTACTTAAAAACAACCACAGCCTTCATTTCATCAAAAGGAAAAGTTGAGATTTTCCTTACGGTGAGACAAACCCCTTACTGGGAAGTTCAGTTATCAGTGGTTGTAACTGTCAGTATTGAGCTCCTGCCAGGCTTGGAGGCCCTGAGATTCTAAATGAAGTAAAGCAGAATTCTCCTGCTGTCGGGTTTTCTCCCTCAAAGGGAAAGATTTTGCCTGATGGGGTGGGGGCGGGGGTGGGGGAATCAGCCAGAAGAAAAGCTAGTGGGAAGGACAGGGAGGGGCCTGGTGTGGGTGGAAATCATATGAAAAGCTTCAGGATATTTGCAGAGTCTGTGGAGTCTGGAGAGCCAGGAGAACGGCACGGTGAGAAAACTTTGCTGTGGATAACAAAGTACAATCTCTGTAATGTCACATGAGACCTTCAAATAAAGACTGGAATTAATTTTGGTTGTTGGACTGCGTTCCTTTGGATGTGACAATTCTGAGACTGGGCTGCCTGGATCCCTGTAATATATTTGGGTTACAAGACCATATTCGCTTCATGTCTAAGGCTGGTGGGGATCTCAGAGGTATCTATTCATTCCTCCAACCCTCAGATAATTGCTGAACATTTATTACTTGCCACACTGTGCTTGGCACTGCAGGTACAAGGATGATTCAGTCAGCCAGATTCTCTTCGAGGAGCTCTGAGTCTTACCTAGCAGGTGTTGAATAAGTATTTGCTAAATAACGAATGGATCAATGAATGCATGTTGAACAGGAGAACGAAAATAAATGTTTATGACGAACTCTAATAACAACAATAGCTGACATCAGGGCACCGTCACTATTACCTAGGTGAGCCCTTTATCTGTGTGTACTCTTTAAAATACCCTGTGTGCCCTACGTGGAGCAGGCAGTGCCGTGTGAGGTCAGAGAAGGCAACTTGTCCATTTGGGGGCGGGGGTAGCAGTCTGAAAAACTGAGAGCTGTTAACCAGTTACCACCGTATGTGTCAACTCCACAGCAGCACGTGAAGTGGCCCTTCCTCCAGAGACCAGGGACACAAGGTGGACAGATAAAGAGGACAACAGGCTGAAACAAGTTGTCTACAGCAGGCAACCAGGGAGCCAGCCTGTGACTGTGCTGCACTGGACTGGGGCGGGGGCCAGTTGTCAGAGGTGTGCCTGTGCTGGGGGGGAGGGGACAGGACTGGCGTGGCTGGGGGACGGTGTGCAGGGGTCAGCAGGCTGCACGGGAGGCTGAGAGCATCCCTGGGGCAGCAGCCAGTAGGAGGAGAGGAGGGAGGTTGTCCTGGGCAGAGAGCAAGGAAGCCAGCCTGGCTGGAGCGGAGATTCCTGAGGTCCAAGGAGGCGAGGAATGAGTGAGCAGGGTGGGGAGAAGGCTTCCTGCCAGAGGGGACCAGGAGTGCCAGACTGAGGGGGTTTGATGACTTCTGGGCAATGGGAAACCTTGGACTGTCACTTTAGGCGAGGGGCTGGAAGGATGTCTTTGGGAGAAGGGCAGTGGTGGCCATGCCCAAGAGAAACTGGGAAGCTATTCATGGCCAAAATCCAGGTGCCAGTGTTCTGGAAGCAGCTTTGACTGTCTAGTGCCCTCCCTCCCTTTCCTAAGAGGGACCCTGGCCTGGTCAGTAGCAGGATTTTTGTGATGAGATTAGGCAGGGTCTCAGAAATCAAATTGCTCACATCCCATCTCAAGCTTCAGGGCTTCAGCTCATGACCAGTATGCATTTCCCCTTTCATTCGGCATCCGCGGTTTCTGTGAATCACGGGCTTTGGGTCTGCTCTTTGCCCTGGAGGAGGAAGGAAGCGGAGCGCTGGCTGGGGTCGCAGACCTCAGCACCTCTGGGGCTTGGTCTGTTCTTTGGGTCATTTGAGACCCAGCTCTGCTCTAGGAGCAGGATGGCAGGCAGGTGGGGAGGGCTTCCTGAGGAGGATGCTATCAGGGTTTTGGCTGGAGGGACCCTCTCCCCCCATGCCTAGGCCAGGCCCCCACCAGGGACAAGTTCCCTTCAGCAAGAGAGCAAGAGGCCAGAATGTGAGGGCCCAGCTTTGTACCCTGGCTCTCGGCTGTCCTAGAGCTGGCCCAGGTGGTCCTCAAGGTTTCCTCTGGGGGTGGGGGTGGGGAGGCAAGCGGAGCACCATGGCAGCTGTTGGGTCAAGCAGGGCATGGGAGCGGCTGGTGCAATTCCAACAGAGGGGGAGAGAGGAGCGTGTGGACCCCGAGGCCGCTGAACTCCATAGTACTCCCTGTTCCATTTTCACTGCCACACACACAAGAGACCCATGGCTGACCAATCCCACTGGGCCCTGGGCAGAGCCCATGGTACAAGGAGCACCCCCACTGCAGAGAGAAAGGGGCTCCCCACACTGGGTGAACCCTCTCATCCCCTCAAGCTCCAACCTGGGCCAGTCCCAGCCAAGTTGCCAGCAGCTTCCACTAGGCCCATGTGGCCCCCTGCCTGGGAGCAACACTTGCATTTGCCTTTTTCCCCGCGGAGCTCCTGTTATCAGCCTCCATCCCCACATGAGGCCATGTGGAGGGGAGGACTGTCAAGCTAGCCAATCATTTGCACCATTACCTCTAATATTAGCCATATTTAGCTTATTCATAAAGGCATGTTTCACACGAGAGAATTCTTTCCATAATCGTGACAACTGCGTTCAGGCTCCCCTCTGAAATAGGTCATCCAGCTCCTGCTTGGGTTATCTCTATAAAAACCAAGTATTTTTATTTTTGCTGGGATTGGGAAGAGGGAGATTTCTTTGGTCCTCTCTTGGAATCTTTCAAAGAAGCCCGTAGTCCTGTCTGGGAGCCTGAGCCCTTGTCTGGGAGCCGCTCTCGGTGGCCCCCAGTGGACGTCTCCGGACCCAGCAGCTCCCTCCAGGGAAGTGTAGACGTGGCCTCTGCAGCGAGGCCTTGGGGTTGTGGAAATAGAGGGAACCTTGTGATCAGGTATTACAAATGCCCCGTTTCGCAGATCTGGGTACTGAGGCCAGAGGGCGTTCCAGGGGATTGCTTGAGCTGGCTGGGCAGGTCGCAGGGGGGGCCTGGACTGCATGAGTCTCTCCTCCAAGGGCTTTTCCCACTGCATGCCAGAGCCTCACGCGGCCTCCTCGGGGCTGGATGCTGCAGAGCGACGGGCGATTCGGAAAACGGGTGGTGGGTGCTTATGCAGATGGCCTTAGTTGTCACGGTGACGCTGCAAAAGAAACCTTCTTGGTCTAGTTTTCAGACTAATAAATTCCGGCTCAGGAAAATGAAATCGCCTGCCTGAGTTCCCCATGTCTCTGCTGCGTCCTCCATCTGGCCACTGCCCCTGCTGGGCACCAGCCTCTGCTGCTGGACCACCCTGGTGGACCCCCTGGGAGCACATTGCTTTCAATACAATGTCTCTTACAAGCCGGAACCAAGGAAGACCTGGAGATGCCATTGAGACCTTCAGCCCGACGTCCCCATTTGCCTGGGTCGCCCCACGTTGGTGCGTTTTGGCTTCTTCCTCTTTCTGCCCCGTCTTTCCTTATGTCAGCCCCGACGGTTCAGCCCACATGGCTGTTTAAAGGGGATAAGAGAATTGGGGGCATTTTTTTCTCTGCCACAAAGCCTCGTTCCCATGCATGATGTTCTGGTGCCAAGTTCTATTTTGAAAGTCAGAGTCTTACTATAATCTTATTCCCTTTGTATTCTCTCAGTACCAAATTCTCATCTTCCGTCAAGCAAATTGTAGTGTAGGCCAGCCAGAGACAAGGCCAGGAGCTCAGGAGAAGGAGAACTCCGCATTAATAGTAATATTTCACAAACGATTAGCCTGATTTCCATGTATCTGTCTGTCTCCATCTATCCATCTATCTGTGTCATCTTTCTTACGTGACTCATGTTCACTATTACAAAATCACAAAAATACTACGAAGTATAAAAGAGAAAATAAAATTACTTTTAAAATAAAATTTTTTTTCTCAACTTTTAATTTTGCAGATCTTTAAACAGACTGGAAATGTGAACAAATGGCACCGTGAACACTTGAGTACCCTTCTTTAGATTAAATCTTGTTTCAGTTATCTGGCACCGGGTGGCAAACAGCCCAAATGCAGTGGCTTAAAAGAATGATAACTGCCATTTCTCCCCATTCTGTGGGTTGACTGGGCAATGACTCTGCTTCACACGCTTCAGCTAGGAGCCTGGGATGGCTGGAATGTCCCAAATGGCCTTCCCTGCTAGGAGTTCAGCGCTCTTGGCGGGATGCCTTGGTTCTCCTCCACCCTGTGGCTGCTTGGGCTTCCTTACAGCATGGTGGCTGGGCTCCCAGGAGAAACAGACCAAGAAACAGGAGAAACCTCCAAGGTATCTCATGACTTAATCTCGAAAGCACATCATCCCCTGTCACTTTCTATTGGTCAAAGCAAGTCACAAGACCTGCCCAGATCCAAGGGGGAGGGAAATAGTCTGCACCTCCTGGTGGAGGAGTAGTGATGTTACTTTGCAAAAGAGATGCTGTTGCAGCCATCTTTGGAAATGCAATCTATCACAGCCTGCCCTCTGGCTAGGAAACTTCACATCCCTCCCATGTGCAAAAATACTCAGCTTGCTTTCTCCCCCTAAGGTCTCATCTCTATAGAGCATCAGACTCAGCCTTGAGGCCCAGGATCTCATCAACGAAAGCAGGTCATTGTGCAGATGAGGCTCCCGGGCGTGGTTCCTGGGGTGCAGAGACCATGTGAACTAAGAGACTTTGACCCAGATACAATGGGAAGACAGTGAAAGGATAACCGCAACAGACCGTCCTGCTCCAAAAGGGGGGCAGTGACCTTCTGATTGCTCTTGTCCCTGTTGATGCTGCAGCTAAACAAAAGGCAGTTGGGAAGGTCATCCTTGGGGCTGTGGACACTGATGTGGTAGATTCATGCCAACGTGAATTTGGTGTGCAAAAGTCACATCACATTTTTGATGATTATGCTAAAATGGCTTTTGTTTATATCTCCAATGACTTTTGGGTTCCTAAGTCCAATGAACAATTTCCAATCTTCATCCTACTCGAGTTCCTCAATACGCAAGGCCAGTGGGTCAACGAATCACCTTCCTATAGAAAAATGTTGTATAAAGAGGAGCTCTCCAGCCAGGTATCTACACAGAAACAATAGATGGTTCACAATTTCCCAAGGTTTATAGGCTCAAAGATACCCAGGCTAAGGTGGTCACATGGTGAGTCTGCCATTTAATGTGGCCAGTTCAGTGGTCTGTGTCCACTCTACTGGCTTTCCTCAAGACATGGACCTCTAGTGCTGAGGTCAGCCCCACAACACCTTGCCCAATGTCCTTATTCTGTGGACAAGGAAACTTGAGGCTCCTGGAAGGGCAGTGACTTGGTCAAGTTCCGGTGGTCACTTTGTGGCAGGGCCAAGAGGCTTGATTCTTTGCACATAACGTTACGTTGGATAGACACTCCCTTTCCATTCCGCATGCTCGCCTAGTATCTGCCATGCACCAGGACCTGCGCTGGGAGTGAGGACCACAGAAAGGCAAGGGCCCCAGGCAGTTCAGTGGCTCCCAAATAGGAACTGCTTTGGCCTGAACCACATCGATGCCAGGCCTCTTGAAACTTTCGCCTTGTAGGAACCAGTGATGACGGCGTTGCTTTCAAATCCTCGTGGGCTCTTGGTTCTTGATGAGGGCTCAGGGTGTGGTGAGGAGGGCTGGCACGATTCCACTGCGGTCAGCCATGCACGGCAGGGATGGCGTGTTGGGGGGGGGTGCACATCCCGCCACGTTGATCACGGCCTCTGTAAAGTGAATTAGGGGCAATTGCCGAGTGGACCAACATCTGCTTCAGCATCTTGAGAAAGCTGAAAACAAAAATCGATGCGTGTAAAATTAGGCTGTCGCGTGATCCCTGGACCACAGGTAATTGCAATCTGAGTTCAGGCTGCTGTGAGCAGCCCAAACAGCCCAGAAAACAGCGACCGTCCCCTTGCACAGTGTCTGTGTCGTCCCCTCCCTCTCCAGCGATAGTTTCTGGCTTACAAGATGATGCACCCAGTGATCACTAAATATTTTATATTTTTTTGTCACCCCCGCCTTCTTCTCTGCTTAATATACACCCATTTGTGTTTGGCTATGTCAGAGAAAGGAGCACATAATAACTGTGTTTTAGAAATTGGAACAAGAAACTAGCAGAAGCAAGTTTAGTGAATATTGAGTTTTAAACTTGTCTCGCTGTGATTTGTGGCCATGTCATGGCAAATATTTTTCAATGTCACCGCCTTAGCCTGTGCTGTCACTAAGGCAGTCAGCTGGGGAATAGAGGGCCGAACACTCTGATCTCGATATTAATGGGGGCTGTTGAAAGTGGCAAAGGTGATAGAGTATTGTTTAGTTATTGCCGCCATACTTTGGCCGCGGGACATTATTACAAAACGCAGTCTGTTTTTGTCAGATTTCAATCACGGCTTCAATAACACGTTTAGAAACTTAGAGTACAGAAGCCCATATAACAATGATTTTTTTTTTTTTTTAAACTAAACAGGTTCAGATTGCAATCTGAAGAAATGGAGCTTGAAATCTGGATTTTTACTTACTTTACTAATTATTTTTTCCTAAATGATAAGGCAACACACTTGCCTGACTTCTAGACAGTCAGATGGGATGGATGAAGCTTAAACGAGTTGGAGGATTGATATAATCTCTTCCCTCGCCAGAGCCATAGTGAAAGGTCTCGGCATGCTGTGCCAAGAACAGGCCCGGCTCAGCGGGCAGATCCACGGATCACACTTTCCCCCACCTCCCTGGACCAGCCCAGGAAAAAAGGGTTGTGCAAAGTGTATAATACTTAAAAAATAATATCCTGTTTTGCAACATTGCATTTTGCTCAGGAAATAACAGGATTTCCCAGCTTGGCCACGGCCCCGGGGAGAAGGTGAATGGATGCTTTGGTGAAAGAGGCTGCCCGTCATTAACATACTTGGATTTAAACTCATAATTAAATAACCTTTAAAATTCAATTTTTATAGATGGAAGAGATAGCTTGATTTGAACCCCTTCAATGCACACATTTTGTGCAGTATTCACCCAAATCCAATGGTACCATAGAAAAAAGGGAACATAAAACTAGACGACGAGAGTTTATATAGCTTTTAAATATCAAGCTGTCAGGCTTTGTGCCGAGAGAAATATTGTAATTGGGCAAGAGTAAAGAGAAAGAGTTTATATTAGCACGGAGGGTTTTTGAGTGAATCCAGACCAAGCAGAATATAATGGAAATGCCTCTAAAAGAAAGACGGCAGAAAATCCCGAGGTCTCGGCAGAGTCTGACCTCCCTTTCAGAGGAGATCTGCTTGATAAAACAGACACAACCCCAATAAAATACTAACAATAGAAAAAAGTAAATAGAAATCATATTAAGCAGTGGCGATATTGCCTGAATTGAAACAAAAATTAGGTATAATAGCCTAGTGGGTTTTAATATGGCCTCCAATCACATCACAATACCAAGCATATCGTGGTGTTTCCAAATAACATTTATCGTCTTGAAATCTCCCTGCCTAGTAGACAACCTGCATTATTTGAGGTTTGTGCCTGGCTTTTTTTTTTTTTTT